>JARQOC010000008.1:175168204-175205902 GCA_033576535.1 Allobates femoralis
GTTAGGGTTTGGTATTTGGGTTAGGGGTTAGGGTTTGGTGTTAGGGTTTGCTGTTAGGGTTAGGTGTTAGGATTAGGTGTTAGGGTTTGGTATTTGGGTTAGGGGTTAGGGTTTGGTGTTAGGGTTTGCTGTTAGGGTTAGGTGTTAGGATTAGGTGTTAGGGTTTGGTATTTGGGTTTGGTGTTAGGGTTTGGTATTTGGGTTAGGTGTTAGGATTAGGTGTTAGAATTAGGTGTTAGGGTTAGGTGTTAGGGTTTGGTGTTAGGGTTTGGTGTTAGGGTTTAGTGTTAGGGTTTGGTGTTAGGGTTTGGTATTTGGGTTAGGTGTTAGGATTAGGTGTTAGGGTTCAGGGTTTGGGTTTGGTTTTAGGGTTTGGTATTAGGATTAGGTGTTAGGGTTCGGGGTTAGGGTTTGGTGTTAGGGTTTGGTATTAGGGTTAGGTGTTAGGATTCAGTGTTAGGATTTGGTGTTAGTATTATGGGTTGGGTGGTAGCCTTGGGTGTTGGGGTTAGGTACTAGGATTAGGGTTGCCTGTGGACATTTTTCATTGAACCCAATGAACCATATTTATTTCCTCATTTTGAGAGAACTCAAGGTCACTTTAGGTATACGGTAAATGGTGCCTTCCTCCAAGACCTCAAATGATAACGTCATAGGTAAAATGCCTTCAATTAGGTAATAACCAGTTTAGAAGGTAAATCCAGGAATGTATTCTGAAGAACCTTATTTGAAGGCAATCTGGGGTTATCTAGGCCACCTTGTTGGAGACGTTACGGTGGAAGGCAGTTTGCGGGGGATCTAAAGTACTGCATGGGATCTTGTGTGGTAAACACTAGAGGGACATCTGTGTGCCAGTCAGCCTGAATGTTCTCTGGTTAGTGATGGCAATCTTTGTGGCAATGAATAGGGTAGTCTTTTGTTATCTCTGGTTGGCTCACACTCTAGAAAGTTACTGTTGGGTTAATAATTGCAAAGGGTTCAACAGTTTTTAAGAATCTGAACACTTTTCCTAATGGGGTGGAGTGAGATGCTGCACATATTACTACAGTCAGTGTATCCATTACATCCAATTTGATTTATTCTACTTTTTAGAAGGGTCCATTGATCAGCTGTGATCCATGGTAAAACATGTCATTCAGGCCGGCTTCACACCACGGTTTTCAGCATCAGGTTGTGTCCTGATCCAGTTTTGCCTCCCATGCATTCCTATGGTGCCAGATTGGTCCCATTTTCCCAACCGGTTTTGTGTATATTGTGCCTGATCCAATTTTGTCCGTTTTTTCCCCGACCCCAAAACCGGAGCTTGCACAATTTTTTGGCTCTGGTGCAAAAATCGGACAAAACTGGACAGAACCGGATCCGGGGCAATCCAGCGCCCATAACATAGGAGTCTATCAGCGCCAAATCCGGGAAAGAATCGGATCGTTTCCCGGATGTGATTTTTTCAACAGAGCATGCTCAGAAATCCTTGCTGTCCAAATTTCAGCACCATGGACAGCAGTATTTCATGCACAGGCTGTGAATTCAGCAACTTGGGACAGCGGCAGAGCAGACACAGGCAGACTTCAGGACCATGGACAGCAGCAGAAAACGAATCCTGCAAAAAACTGGATCGGAGGGCATATTTGGCCACACTTTGTGCTCATCCTGTGCTGTCAAGTTCTGGATCCAACCTGACAGACAAAAACCGTGGTGTGAATCCGGCCTTAGTGTTTAACATCCCTGCAGCACCACCATAATCAAAAGTGAGTATTAGGCTAGGGTCAGACTAACGTTTTTTCTTTATTTTAACGGCATGCACTGAAAACTTAGAACTTTTATGAGAAGCGCATAGCGTTAACGCTATGCTCTTCTGGAGAACGCTGCTCCTAGTAACCCGATGTGTTCCATGGTTACCAGCCACACATAGCTGCTCGGAGTGCGCTTTAGCTGAGCACACAGAAAACGTTGCCTGCAACGTTTTCCTGTGCTCTCAACTAAAGCGCAGTCCGAACAGCTTTGTGTGTGGCTGGTAACCATGGAACACATCGGGTTCTAAGTTTTCAGCGCATGCCGTTAAAATAAAGAAAAAACGTTAGTCTGACCCTAGCCTTACACAATGTCCATTCACATAAAGACAAAACAGGTCCTCCACAGCATACTGGTTTCACACTGGCACTTTTTGGCATCGACGTGATTTTTGCTTAAACTGGATGACTCCGCATCAGTTTTCAGCCCCATTGTCTTTCAATGGGGACGGATGAACTTGGGGGTGCACACAGTTCTTCGCATTTCCACCTGATTCGGGTGTCCACGTTTTTTTCACTGAGACAAAAATGCATTTTGGTGCATTTTTGGTCTCCGTGACAAAACCCAGAAGCACCCAGATCCAGGGCAATGTGGGAAAAATTTGAATTTGCCCAATGGAACCTGGATACGGCGGAATCCAGATCCCACTGGATCCAGACGCCGGATCTTGGTTTTTGAACTGTGCATGCCCAGAATGCAGTTTTGTATGACATATTCCCTAGGGGGTATGTCATTTGTCACCAGATGTGGTGGACACAGGTAATCCACCAGATACAACGAGATGCTCCCACACCGGGAGACGGTTCAGTCATAATACCGGTGCAGGTGCATCCAGTTGCATCTTGAAAAAACACTTGCAGGGAAATCCAGGGGAATCTGGTGAAATGCAGGCTTTACCTGCATTCCCCCAAATTAAAAAAAAAAACGGACGTGTGAAACCAGCCTAAGAATGACTTTTTTTTTTCTGTTCTCCTCTCAGATTACACTATTAAAGGGGCTGTCTCATTTGGGACATTTATGGCAAAACCTAAGGATATACCATAAAAGTCTAATAGATGTACTGTATGTCACACCATGAATGATGAGAATAGATGTGTATCCCACCACTGGGACACACCCCAACCTCACAATCTGGGCCATGTTGTGCAGAGGAGAGGTGGCATGTGTGGCTTCGACAATTCATTTGTTTGAGAGTTCCAGAAATTGCCAACCAACCAAACAATTTTCACATCTCTTGTACAAATGAATAAAGAGAGCAGCGCATGCGCGGCATACTCCCCTGACTCCAAGGCACCAAATATTACATAAATTAATACTTAGGGCATAGATTTACAGAACGCCAGCCTCCTTCTCATTGCTGACTTAACATCTCTATTCTTCAAACTATAGATCAATGGGTTCAACATGGGGACAGCGGCCGTGTTAAAAAGTGAGAAGAGCTTCTTGGTGTTTGTTGACCCATGTGAGTTGGGCGTCAAGTACTGAGAGATAAACGTCACATAGAGAAGGGTGACCACTGTAAGATGGGAGGAACATGTGTAAAAGGCTTTTCTCTTTCCTCTTCCAGAACTAATCTTCATGATGGCCGATATAATGAAAACATAAGGGATCAACGTGAGAACAAAAGGCATGAGAGTAATGATAAAAAGTCCTTGGATGAAGACCACCATCTCCAAGACGTAAGTGTCATTACAAGTGATTTTCATCAAAGGTATGATGTCACAGAAGAAGTGGTTGACCTCATTGGATGTATAGCATGAGAAACCTGAGAAGATGACGACAGGAGCAAGAACTTGGGCAAATCCTATCAAGTAACAGCAAGAACATAGCAAACCGCAAACCCTATGGTTCATAACAACGTGATAACGTAGAGGGTTACAGACGGCTACATATCTATCGTAACTCATAGCGGCCAAAATTAATAGTTCATGACCAATCAAAGAAGCAAAAACATACATTTGGATTAAACACGCAAGGTAGGATACAGTGTTGTCACCAGTTATAAACATGAGAAGGACCTTATGTAAAGTGATGGTGGTAGAGGAAAAGTCCACAATGGACAGATTACCCAGGAAAAAATACATGGGGGTGTGAAGGTGGTGGTCAAAGCAGATCAATAGGCAAATGGTCACATTGCCACCAAGTGTGATTAGATAAATGAGAAGAACCAGAAAAAAGACTGGACCCTGGAGCTCTGGGACATCCGTGATCCCTTTAATGATGAAATACGCCATCAATGTCTGGTTGGTAGAGTTCCGAAACATGGCTTATTCCTTAATCTTCATTCATAATCTTTGAGGTTCTCCAGTTTCGAGAATTTCTCAACAGGCTTGAAAACATCTTGGCAAGTGATTTTGGAGATGGATCAAGTATCCCAGGTTCTTCAATAGTCTCTTGCTCAAGTAATCACCTATATTAGGGTGGCCAACAAAAGTAAAGGTCACACATATGCAACATAAAATCATTCTTGTCAAAACCAAACTTGAGAGCAAGAATGTAGGTGTGGGGGTTTCGAGAACTTGAGCCCTTGGTGCTCATGAGACCAAAAGATCCATCTGACATAACAAACCAGTATTATACATGGTGGAAGGTAGACAGTGGTCTTCATACACATTTTGCATTTGGGCAAAGGAACTTTAATTTGCATCCCTGTATGTAAAGGGGTTTCCAGGTTTTGAATTAAGTGTTTTATTGCTAAAAAATAATCAAGCTTATCACTAATATTCCCTTGTTTATCATTAAATGCTAGTCTCTGAGGTACTCACCAGTGTTTCACCACTGTTGGGTTGTCCAAAGTGAATGCTGTGGTCATGCACTATTTTAGTATGGGAACTCCTCCTCATGCATGGATGGATAAAGCGCAGGTGTACTGTAGTCTGAATGAAAGCACAGTGGTACTTTTATTATTATTATTATTATTTATTTATATAGCGCCATTATATTCCATGGCGCTTTACATGCTAAAAAGGGCAGACTAGGACAAGTAACATAGTAACAATACAAGTAACAATAAATGTTGACAATTCGGTTGTACAGAAACAAGAGGGGAGAAATCCTGTCCACAAAGGCTCACAGTCTACGAGGGGTGGGTGGAGATACAGTTGGAGGGGGAAGTTCCAGTCGTGAGGCGGTGTGGTGGACCGGGTCTTATTGCAGGTGGTAGGCTTGGCGGAACAGGTGGGTCTTCAGGCTTCTTTTGAAGGTTCCCAGGGTCGGAGAATGTCTGATGTGTTGGGGCAGAGAGTTCCAGAGTCTGGGTGAAGCACGGGAGAAATCCTGTATGCGGTTGTGCGAAGAGGAGATGAGGGGGGAGTAGAGAAGGAGCTCTTGGGAGGATCGCAGGTTGCGTGAGGGTAGGTATCGGGAGACCATGTCAGAGATGTATGGAGGGGACAGGTTGTGAATGGCTTTGTATGTCATGGTTAATGTTTTAAACCGGGATCTCTGGGAAGTAGGGAGCCAGTGAAGGGCTTGGCAGAGGGGGGAGACAGGGGAGTAGCGGGGAGACAGATGGATTAGGCGGGCAGCGGAGTTCAAGATAGTTTGGAGAGGTGCAAGGGAGGTATTGGGGAGGCCGGTGAGCAGGAGGTTGCAGTAATCGAGGCGGGAGATGATGAGAGCGTGAATAAGGGTTTTAGCAGTTTCGTGGTCAAGGAAAGCGCGAATCCTATAGATGTTTTTGAGCTGGAGTCGGCAGGAGGTGGCGAGGGCCTGGATGTGGGGCTTGAAGGAGAGGGAAGAGTCAAGGATAACCCCGAGGCACTTGGCATGGGGGACTGGAGAGAGAGAGCAGTCGTTGACGACGATGGATAGGTCAGGTAGTGAGGGGGAGCATCTTGGGGGGAAGACTATGAACTCAGTTTTGTCCATGTTCAGCTTAAGGAAGCGAGCAGAGAAGAAGGATGAGATGGCGGACAGGCAGTGTGGAATTTTGGATAGAAGGGAGGCGATGTCAGGACCAGACAGGTAGATTTGGGTGTCGTCGGCTTAGAGGTGATATTGGAGGCCATGGGACTCAATGAGTTGCCCTAGGCCGAGAGTGTAGATTGAGAACAGTAATGGTCCAAGAACCGAGCCCTGGGGGACCCCGACAGATAGGGGGTAGGGCGAGGAGGATGTGTGGGAGTGAGTGACGCTGAAGGTGCGGTCCGTTAAGTATGAGAAGATCCAAGAGAGGGCAAGGTCCGTGATGCCAAGAGATTCCAGGATCTGTAGTAGAAGGGAGTGGTCAACAGTGTCGAAGGCGGCTGACAGGTCGAGGAGGAGGAGAACAGAGTAGTGGCGCTTGCTTTTGGCAGTCAGTAGGTCATTTGTGACTTTGGTCAGGGCTGTTTCAGTGGAGTGGAGGGGTCGGAAGCCAGATTGCAGGCGGTCAAAGAGGGAGCAGGAGGAGAGGTGAGAGGACAGCTCAGAGTGGACATGCTGTTCAAGTAGTTTAGAGGCGAAAGGGAGGAGAGATATAGGGCGGTAGTTGGAGACAGTTGTGGGATCGAGGGAGGGTTTTTTGAGGATGGGTGTGATCAAGGCGTGTTTGAAGGCTGAGGGGAAGGTGCCGGTGGTGAGTGATAGGTTGAAAAGATGAGTCAGGGCTGGGATGATAACGGAGGTGAGGTTGGGAATGAGGTGGGATGGGAGTGGGTCTTGGGCGCTGGTGGTGAGGTGTGATTTTGACAGGAGGGAGGAGAGCTGGTCTTCAGTTATAGGGGGGAAGCAGTTGATGGAAGTAGAGGGCAGTATAGGTGAGAGGGGAGGCTGTGGGGACAGTGGATCAAAGCTGTCTCTGATTCTGTCAATCTTTTCTTTGAAGAAGGAGGCAAAGTCTTCTGCAGAGATAAGGGGAGAGGGAGGGGGAGCAGGCGGGCGGAGTAAGGAATTGAAGGTTTTGAAAAGTTGCTTGGGATTGTGGGACAGGGAGGTTATTAGGGATAAGAAGAAGGTTTGTTTGGCGATGGCAAGTGCAGTCTTGAAGGCAATGAGGGACTGTTTGAACAGCGCAAAATGCTCAGTGGAACGTGATTTTTTCCATCGCCTCTCGGCGACCCTGGATGCCCGTCTCAGGTCTTTAGTGAGGGTGGTGTGCCAGGGTTGCCTGTTAGTGCGTGGAGCGTGGTGTGTGAGGGGGGCTTCTAGGTCTAGCGCCTTGGTTAATGTGGTGTTGTAGAGGGTGGTGGCAGTGTCTGTGTCACATATAGATGTTATGTTGGTGAGAGGGAGGAGGGATTCTGAGAGTGAGTGTAGATCAATGTGTTTTAGGTTTCAGCGGGGATGATCAAGTTTGCAGAGAGGAGGTGATGTAGTAGGGGAGGTGAGGGAGGAGAAGGTCAGCAGATAGTGGTCAGACAGGGTGAGGGTTGAGTTTGTGAGATTAGTAAGGGAGCAAAGACGGGTAAAGATGAGATCCAGCGTGTGGCCATCTTTGTGGGTGGCAGAGGAGGACCATTGGGAGAGCCCGAAGGAGGAGGTCAGGGAAAGAAGTTGAGAGGCGGTTTGGTGGGCAGTGTCAATGGGGATATTGAAATCGCCCATAATGATGGTGGGGATGTCAGTAGAGAGGAAATGTAGTAGCCAGGTGGTAAAGTGGTCGAGGAAGGTGGGGATGGATCCAGGGGGGCGGTAGATGACGGCTAGCTGGAGGTTACAGGGGGAGAAGATGCGGACAGAGTGGGCTTCGAAAGATGGGAGAGTAACAGAGGGGGGTAATGGAATAGGGGCGAAGGAGCAGGTGTCGGATAGGAGTATGCCGACACCTCCGCCATGTTTGTCAGAGGGGCGGGGTGTGTGGGAAAGATTGAATCCGCCATAGGATAGTGCAGCAGGAGAGGCCGTGTCGGAGGGGGTGAGCCAGGTCTCTGTGATGCCAAGGAATGAGAGTTTATTAGAAATAAAGAGTTCATGGATGTCTGTGAGCTTATTACAGACTGAGCGGGCGTTCCAGAGTGCGCCTGGCAGGGAGATTAGAGGAGCAGGGGCTGGGGGGATGGGTCTAAGGTTGGTCAGGTTGCGATGGTGGGTGATGGTGGGGTTATGAGAGTTGGTGGTGGGACGTGGGGGTGGGGTGTAGGTGACTGTGGGGATGTGGCGGGGGGGGCCGGGGTTAGGGGAAATGTCGCCAGCGAGGAGGAGGAGCAGGGAGAGGGTTATCAGGTGGGAGCATGAGAGTTTACGTGGTGGCCGTGCCTGATTGGAGATGGGGGATTGAAAGTGCATGAATAGTTCAGAGGAGTGGGTGAGGTGGTTAGGTAGGATGGAGGGTGAGAGAAGTATTTTGTTGCTGGGTGGGGGGATGAGCGGGGGTAGTAGGAAGTGGAGAAGGATGGGAGTGAGAGTGCAAAGGAGGGGATACATTGTGGATGGTGAGCAGGGGATGGGAGTAGCGTGGGTCAGATGCAGTGGGAAGGAGAGCTGTAGTGGTGGGTGAGAGGTCAGTAGTGATGAGTAGTCTGGGGTTTACATAGTGAATACATAATTGCAGTACAAGTGAACAAAATGCATATCTGTTTGTTTGTCTTGCATGACTTACCCGTTTCCAGCCCGGTGTAACTGCATAACACTTCTACAGTTGGCACTTATGCAGTTGGCATGATTGCAAGACCCCGCATGATTGCACCCCTTAGCTGGGTCTACATATATAGTGAGTTTCTACTCTACTTTAAGTTAGTTTGTAAGTTGCTAACTAGTGATGAGGCAGCCTTCTGAAGTTCGGGTTCGGCGGTACAGCTGAATTTTTTGGCGCACTCTTTGTGATCCCGAATTTGACCTAAATCTCAAAGGAAGTCACTGATTGGCAGTTCTGCTCTCCACCCACACACTGCCAGCCATAAGTAAAATACTTCCGGAGATGGGAGGGCATATTTTTTTTTTCAAATTCATTTTAGATAGACACTACAGCCAAAAATTGTGCTTTTAAGCCGAGTGTGAGCTGATCAAACATTGCACGCAACTTGCACTGGGTCAAACACCAACTTTACCCAACCACAGCCATGCTCGCTCCACTGCTTTGCAAATGTAAAACACCCGAACAGGTTCTCTAAACACTAGGAAGATCGTCATCCCGAACCTTGAAAGGTTTGCTCATCTCTATTGTTAACACCTTTGGGGCATATGTATATATTAGGATCACGTGCATTGAGCCAATTGTAGGGGTGATCAGAGACTGTCAAGCTCTTTAGCCACTATATTCTCTCATATAGGCTAGGGTCACATTTGCGGTCGGGTTTGCAGATCCTGATCCGGTTTTGAGCATTAAAAATGCTCAAAACCGGATCCGGATCTGCAGCCCATAGGCGCCCATTATAATACCAGGTTGCACTTAATGCAATACGGTTCCCGCATTCAGCTTTTGCTGCCTGCGTGAAAAATCATGCAGGCAGCATTTTTCGGAGCGGTTTGAAAACTGCAGCGGGGATAATATAATGGGTGCCTATGGGAGCCCATCCGGCTACCGCAAAGCACATGTGAATGCCTGCAGTTGCCAGATGCTTTGTTCATCCCTGCTGCTGCAGGGATGAACAAAGGGTTAATGTGTTAAATATATGTGGGCAACAAGTCTCCAGGGAGTGTCCACCCTCTCTAGAGACATGTTGTCCACATAGAGCGGCATGTGAAGGGTTAATTAGCTTTATTACACTATCGCCGGCTTTTGTAGGTTTTTACTATTTTCTCAATGACAGCCGGCGGGTCCTCGTTGTAAGGAGGATTATTAGTACGTAATGTGTGTAAGCACATTGTAGGGCATCATCCTCAGTAAGGAGCTGACCCTGCTGCTTACGGAAATTGCGTACTGTACACGTCACTATCCATGGTGCTGAAGCCGTAAACATGACTTCTATGGCCAGCACACCGGAGTTTCAATGTGCGCTGGCCATAGAACTGATGTTTAAGGCTTCAGCACCAAGGATAGTGGCGGGTACACTACGCAATTTGCATGAGCAGCAAGGTCAGCTCCTTATTGAGGATGCTGCCCTGCAATGTGCTTACGCACATTACGTACTGATAATCCTCCTTACAGCGAGGAGCCGCCAGCTGTCATTGAGAAAATAGTAAAAGCTGACAAAAGCCGGCGATACTGTAATAAAGCTAATTAACCCTTCACATGTTGCTCTATGTGGACAACATGTCTCTAGGGAGGGTGGACACTCCCTGGAGACTTGTTGCCCACATATAATATTAACATTAGCCCTTTGTTCATCCCCGCAGCTGCAGGGATGAACAAAGCATCCGGCAACCGGATTGCACATTATGAGCAATCCGTTTAGGGACACATTTTGAATACAAAATAATGTGTCTGAAGGCACATGAGATTAAAGCTTCCGGATCTGGATGTGGTAATCGCAATGTGCTTTCCAAGTGTGACCCTAGCCATAATCTCCTATGGAGTTTGTTTATCAAATGAACTGGCCTTTTTTCTGTGGAAGCCAATCAAAGTTTATTTTTCACTCGCTAACGGCTTTGAAAACTAGAGCTGCACTGTGATTGGTTGAAATGGGTAAATGGGTCTGTTTTGATAATAAAGGTCAGTTGGGTATAGTAAAGAAATTCTAAAAATATCCCCAATATCCTGAGTGCGGGACTCTTCAAATATGTCCTACAATGCCCTGTAACCTTTACAGGTAAACTTAGCTTGACCTTGTCTACACTTTTGATTACACATGTTCAATCGTTCAAGGTTTCATCACTCGTTGCACAACTTGTTGTTCTGTAACGAGGAGCTTTATGATAAAATTCACTGTATGTGTTTGATCCATGGATCATCCAATAAATTTCAGGGTTCAATTAGATTTGATATTTTCACAGTCCTCCTCATCATGCTGTTTACATTTTGACATCACAAGACCAGAACGATAGCTAACAAATGATGAACATTGTGAGGCTTCAAGCAGGAGGTCCTCAGGCGGAAGTGACCACTGAGGTTATAGGGCCACAGAGATACAGGGAGACCGGAAGAGTCACAGAAAGTGGACATCCTCTGCCACATCTCACACTGATCGTGAACAATGCTCTGTGGAACCAGATAACAAATATTACACAACTCCAGGAATTTCAAGGGAAGTAAAAGGCACCCAAGTATCACATCAGACTAGTCAAAACTATATATATCACCATAGACTGTGTGCTAGATGACCTGCAAGGTGTTCGTGACCACATCACCAGGCACAGAGATCATCTAAGCTGAACAAGGGACCGGTGGGCCTCAGTGCTGTTCATTGCTGAAAGTTAATTCAAGCTGGGCAGAAATGATATCCGCCAACGATGTTGGAGACATCAAGGAGAGTGCTATGCCTCAGCTACGGTTGTCACCGGTCGAGCCTTTGGTGGTGGTGTTGTTACAGTGGGGGTAGGGGTGTAGTCCATATAGAAGTGCCGTACACTCGGAATAGTATAGTGAAAGCCCCTTCTACTTGAGTAACATCATTAATCCAGTCATTGTGCTTCTGCATGAACAGCACAGGCCTATAATTTCATCTTCTTGGATGTCCATCTCATCGAGGTCACATCATTCGGGAATGGCTGCTGGAGACTGGGGAACCTCAAATGTAGCGGCCTGGACTTTGTCCAGACCTGAATCTCATTGAAAACCTATGGGATCAGTTGAGTTGCTATGTAGGGGCTCATAACTCTGTAGCCTAGAACCTTAAAGACCTGAGACCCGCCTTTCAAGAAGAATGGGTTCAGTAGACAAGAACTTCCCTTGTGGACAGCAGAAGACAATGTTGTCAAACTGTAATTGATGCCAAGGCCACATGACAAATTATTGAGACTTTGCATTTTTTTGTTGGGTTATACCCACCACTGTTGGCTTTTGTTGCAATAAATTGTTTGAGATGAGGAAATCACCATTGCACACTTCTACTTAAATGCCCGACTTTCATGTTAAATATCACTGTAGTGTGAACTTTTCACATTTTACATAAATTTCATCCAAAATCCAAATATCCAGAACTTTTTGCGAGTAGAGGAGCTCAGGACATGACTTACCTCAGTTGCCTTGTCCATCTGTTCTCATCTCTTGTGGTCAAAGCTGCTTCTTTATAATCTACTGACCCTAAATAGCCAATGCAAAGACTCATGATACCCATAGAACCAAGAAAACCACCAATCAGAGGAGCACAAGCATATCAATTCTCTAGTCAGCAATTGAAATGATGAAATGATACATTTACTCCCAATCAGCATTATTATTATTATTATTATTATTATTATTACTAGCGAAATAATTATTGTTCTACGATTACATTATTCTAGAACAATCCACCTATGTTTCTGTATCCCTATGTATTTCTATGCCTCAGGCCAGCTGTCATATATATAATAAAATAGACTTACAGTTCATCTATAATTGATCTCCGGGGATCATCACCTCGGATCGGTAACGGCCTTCCGGGACCTTTATTGTAATTAAATATTGGTTAAAACATAAACATGTCAACAAATGCTCCCTGGAAAGGGCGTTCTCCTTCTCCGAACAGAGGTATAACTGTTTTCAACTGTAATAACAATACTACAACCAGACAAACATATCAATAATTACGGTAGATTCCAAGGTCAAGGGGCACACGGAAATAATTTTGGCCAAAATTCAAAATGTCTTCCCTATGATGACCACAATTTTATCTTTGTACATATAGACATTGTAGTGATATACACCCTGTACTGTTAATGTACTGTATTTATATGTGTCTTACAGTAAAAGGATTCATATACTTGGCCACAATAGGACAATCGAATGCAATTTGAATTAAAAACAAAAATTCTAATCTGCCGGAATGTGAATTTTTGATTTGCAATTTGCCTTAGGGCCGGAAAGGTGGATAAAAAAACAAAGATAATATTACTCTCACTTCTCTCCTGTCCCTCTGCACAGCTCCCTGTCTTGTCCTCTTCTTGGTTCCTGCAATCTTCTTTCATCTTCTCGGTGGTCTTTAGCGTCTTTGGCGCTGACTAGGCAAAATCATGACACCGTATGAGGTTTAGTTATTGACACTTAGCACGGAAGTGCGTTACTGTAGACCAATGTGAAGATGGAAGCAGAATGGAGGCGCATACAAGCGGAGCAGGTGGAGAGCTGCAAGATGGGACAGATGAGACTGGGAAGAGGTGAGTATATATATATATATATATATTTTTTTTTTTTTTTTTTAAATCGTTGGTAGATTTTGTTCTCAAGACTGGAGAGACCTCAGAACATGTTAAGGCACATTCCATACACCTTCAATACATTTTATGTAGAACATATTTCCTGTCCAAATTTGGGCAAACCTGAAATGTTTTAATTTTGCCAGATTTTTAATCTCATCAGAGATAAACATGCACATGCATAAGGCCTCAAACTGACTTCATACAGCCATCACGCTTCATACGCATGGTGGTATGTTCTCCATTGCGTCACCATATTTATGAAGGTGTACCAAAGTGCATGAAGGCTGTATAACTGCATATGACAGACCCACATGGCCTACATGTTCTCTAATGCCTGTAGCAGTAAATGTAATCTGGCCCTCTGAGATGCACCAAAGTCAATAGAGATTCTTGTAGTCAAGGTCAGTACAAATAGAGGACATCTACCTGAGGGGTTAAGGAAAGATTGTGAGGACTTTGGGACATGGACTGGAACACCAATGGTGTAGAGGCCATGAGAACCCACATAGGCTTTCTGCAGAATGACTGGTACACCCCCATAAGTAAGTGTAAGTAGGTGGCAGAAGGTAGACACTCAAACCCATACCTGCATGAAGAATACATACTAGACTACAGTTGCTGTTCTCCCGACCTGATGGGAACTCCTGAGAAAGCCAAGATCCCGATCCTTTTCTTTAAAAGAAAATGCTGATATTTTGCTGCTCACTCATTTTGTATTGCTCTGCATAGGAGTCTTTGATTCAACAGTAAGGTACCTTACACGCGCAACTTTTCTAGGAATTTCACTGGCAACTTACTGGATGCAATGAAATCATGGAGACATTGTTCCATTTGTACACAGCAACAAGATAGAACAATGTGTCCATGATTTCACTGCAACCAGTAAGTTGCCAGTGAAATTCCTAGAAATGTTGCCGCGTGTAAAGGTACCCTATGAGTACATTATGCTCAAAACATGTTTATTATCATCATCAAGAGAATGTGGCTGAAATCCAAGTACCATAGAGCAAAAGACAAAGAGCAGATCCATAGTTATTGTGAGACAGACACACCCCATGTAGTGTATAGAGACAATGTGGTGCCCCACTGGTTAGGACGCCAAGTAGGGGTACTGCACCCACAAGAGAGTGTGTAGTATCCCTGTGCTCAGGGAACTGGGAAATCACATAAAGGATCCTCAAAACACCCATCCACACACACCTTAGCGTAGGAGACCATTGGGTTAGCCTCTTGCTAGGGGACACAGTCTTGGTGGGAGGAACTAAGTTTGAGTAGTGGAAGAGCAGGAAGTTAGTTAGGCCGGGGGCGAGCTCAGTGGAGGATGTCTTTGAGGAAATTCATCTGACAGAGGTAGGACCCTAGGGTGCTGAAGTGCACCCAAATCCGGTCCCGGAACGTTTTCCGGCCAGAGGGGTCCAGTCCAAGAGCGGAGAACCGGCTCCGAGAGCAGTGCGGGTGTTTATCCCCGAGCCGCCAAACCGGGGCCACGAGCTTTCTGTAGGGAGTCATGGCCAACACCTGGCATATACCCCAAAAGGCTCTGTATAGGATCCGAAGGCCCTAGAGAGAGAAACCTTCCGAAAGGAACCGTGGAGACCGGCTGAGGGCTCTGTGCGCAGGAGCGCTGAGGAAGGAAGAGGAGTAAGTAAGGGACAGAGAAGAACAGCAGGCTTATAACTGAGGATCTTGTGTGTAAAAGCCCAGCCCCTTGGCGACTACCCAGGCCAGCTGTACCCGGGAACCGTGACAAGTCAATGCTGCCTGAGGTTTGTCAGTAAAGCCCGTACAGAGATAAGAGACTGTGTGATGTGTCTTATTTTTCTGCGCCTGAGGAGCCATCGAGTGCTGATGTGAGACTGTGAGGTAAAATCTGCAAAGAGTTGCCTCTCTGTGTGAAATCCCCATCCTTGAACACAGCTCCGGGGACATTGCTCCACCTACAGGGAGCATTATCAACAAGCTACCTGGTTATCATCACCCTGGAAGCGTGCAGCAATGCCGGTATCATTACCGGGATCTGTAGGTGGCGTCACGAGGCAATTTATTATTTTATTTTTATTCCTTTTATTAATTCCCCCTTTTCAAAAAGCGGCCCCAGGGAACTGAACTGGGCACCGGCTGCCCGTGACACGATCCCAACCGAAAACCTTAAGCCCGAGATCGGGTACCCCAAGCCCTGGGGTGGGACAACAAGACCTTCTCCCACTTACTAAACAGGCAAGACCCACTGCCAGTTACTGTAAAGAGATAAAAACCTTCCCCCACTTGTAGAGTCAAGACTTGCCCCCACTTATTCTACAGACAAGACCTGCACCCACTTATTATAGAGAGACAAAACTTACCATTACGTACAGTAGAGTCCAAGAC
Source organism: Allobates femoralis (assembly GCA_033576535.1). Lineage (NCBI taxonomy): Eukaryota > Metazoa > Chordata > Amphibia > Anura > Aromobatidae > Allobates > Allobates femoralis. The sequence continues at coordinate 175,183,496 of JARQOC010000008.1, forward strand.
TTGCTCCCGCTTGGATTGCTCCCACTTAATGTACAGAGCTGTTCTCACTTACTGTAGAGAGACAAGATTTACCCCCCTAATTGTAGCGAAAATAACTGCACCACTTACTGTAGAGGAAAAAGACCTGCCTCCACTTACTATGTAGTGACAAGACCTGCCCCCACTTACTATGTAGAGACAAGGCCTGCTTTCCACTTACTGTACAGATATGAAGACCTTCCTCCACCCACTGAAGAGAGACAAGACCTGTCCTTACTGTAGAATGATAGACATGTCCCCACTTACTGTATAGAGGCAAGACCGGCCCCACTTACTGTGTAGAGAAAAGGCCTGCTTTCCACTTACTGTACAGATATGAAGACTTTCCTCCACCCACTGAAGAGAAACAAGACCTGTCCTTACTGTAGAATGATAGACATGCCCCCACTTACTGTATAGAGGCAAGACCTGCCCCCACTTACTGTGCAGACAAGTAGAGATATAGAAACCAGTAGAGAAGAAAATACCAGTTCCCACTTACAGTAAAAACAAGAATTAACCCCCTTTAGGTTAGAGAGATAAACACCTGCTTCTACTAAAGGCCCAGTCACACATAACGACGCACCAGCGATCCCGATAACGATAACGATGTGCAGAGATCGCTGGTGCATCGTTTTTCACGTCGCTGGTAAGATGTCAAACAGGTATCTCACCAGCGATGTGAAAAAGGACGCACGAGCGATCCAGAATTATACCGAGGTCATTGGTAATTTTCACTCCATAGCGTAGCATTGAGATCGTTGGTCATTGTTCCTGTCAAACACAACGATGTAGCGCTCCCAGCGGGAGCGCAACGACGTAGAAATGACCCATAGCAGTATGTAACGATCAACGATCTCACAGCAGGGACCAGATCATTGGTGCGTATCACACAGAACAAGATCGCTAACGGGATCGCTGTTGCGTCACAAAATTTGGGACGCAACAGCGATCTCGTTACTGATTTCGTTCTGTGTGATAGGGCCTTTACTGTAGAGACAAAACATGCAGCCACTTACTATAGGGAGATAAAGACATGCCTATCACTTACAGTAGAGAGATAGAGACCTGCTCCTGCTTACTGTAGAGAGACCAGGCCTGACCTTAGTGTAGAGGGACAAGACTTACCTACACTTACTGTAGAGACAAAAACTGCCCCTCTTCCTATAGAGAGACAAGACCCTTACTGTAGAAGAGAGACAAGACCTGTCCCCACTTACTGTAGAGAGAGACAGACCTGCCCTGACTTATTGTAGAGAGGTAGACATACCCCAACTTACTGTAGAGAAACAAGACGAGTGTTACTGTAGAAGAGAGACATGACCTGTCCCCACTTACTGTAGAGAGACAGACCTGCCACCACTTAAGGTAGAGAGGTAGACATGCCCCAACTTACTGTAGATAAGGTCTAGATAGGTCTACCAGGGTCTTCTTCAAGTCTGGATAAGTCCACCAGAGCCTTCTCATAGGCTGTATAAGCCAACCAGGGTCTTCTCCACCATTATCTTGACAGTGTCAACCCATCAGGTTATTGGTCTTCCACTTCACCTTGTTCCTTCTATTTTTTCGACCATGATGTCCAGCACCAGTGATTTCTCTCTTTATATGATGTGCCCAAAGTAGACAACTCATAGCTTGGTGATCCTTGCCTTGATGGAAATGTCTGGCTTGAATTGTACTTAAGACTATTTTATTATTAATGCATTAAAATAAAATATAGTTTTAACAATATATATATATACACCTTTTCAATAGAAGCAAGAACATGAGGGATGGCAGGTAGCCACACGCATTTCATATTTGTTATTGCTCATTTCAGGCCTAATAAAACCATGTGGTCTGATGAATAGTCTACACACCGGTTACTGTATTATACGAAGTCCTCAGAGCTACAGTCAATATCTCCTCTCATGGTGTTTTACATATATACAGTACATAAAATTAAACAATTTCTAATCTAGATTCTCCTCTTTATAAACCACCTTCTCACGGCGGACTTAACATCTTTGTTCTTTAGGCTGTAGATCAGTGGATTTAGCATAGGGATAGCTGCTGTGTTGAAAAGCGAGAAAAACTTTTTCTCTTCAGAGTTGACCGTGGTTGGTAACATGTACTGACATATCAGGATGACATAGAGAGTTGTCACCACTGTCAGATGTGAGGAACACGTGTAAAACGCTTTCTGCCTCCCACCACCGGTTGGGATCTTCATTATGGTCCAAATTATAAAACCGTAAGGTAGAAAAGTCAAGAGAAAAGGTAATAAGGTTGAAAGAATCAGGCCTTCGGTGAGGATCAGGATCTCCAGTGTTGAGGTGTCACTGCAGGTCAACCTCACGATGGACATCATATCACAGAAGAAGTGGTCAATGTGGTTAGACGTATAACAGGTAAAACCTAATACAATAACAAGCGGAGGTATGATCAGCAAAAAACCCAACACCCAACAGCTAGAGGCCAAAAGATAGCACCTTTGATTGGTCATGACCGAATGATAGCGTAAAGGGTTACAGATGGCCACATACCGGTCATAACTCATTGCCACTAGGATGAAAAGTTCATGACCGGTAATGAGGCGAAGAGGTACATTTGGGTGATACAATCATTGAAGGCAACAGCATCATTCCCCGATATGAAAATAAGAAGAACTTTATGTAGAGTAATAGTTGATGAAGACAGGTCCACGATGGATAAATTGGCCAAGAAGAAGTACATGGGAGTGTGAAGGTGACGATCAAAGCAAACCAGTAGGAAAATTGTCATATTACCACTAAGAGTTACAAGATATATCAAGAGAACCAAGAGGAAGATTGGAAGCTGGAGCTCTTCTACGTCCGATATCCCTTTAATAATGAAGTAGGCCATCATAGTCTGATTTGGAGAGTTTAAATTCATGGATCTGGTTCTGGATCTAAAAAAAAGGGGGGGGGGACATACTGTATTTTTGTATTTTTGGTTGGATTCGGTTTCATCTTTGAACTTGAATCTCAACAGAGCTTTAACCTCTAAATTCTTTATAAAATGTAAATAAAATGCTCTTACAATATGGGGTACCGATACTCTAAATGTTCCGAAGAGATGACAATCAATGTCAGTGTTGGCCCCAAGAGGCTTAAGCCGACAATTTACATTAGATGTCTGTTAGCCAAACGATGGCCTGGCCAATCTGTCTGGCAGCCATCTTGACAATCACTTTCATATACAGGAGCACGTTGTATTCTCTGTGATAGAGGCACAGCCAGACGTGTGGTAACGGCACATCTGGAGAAGACAGCAATCGACAGTCCGAAGCCAGACATGTCCGATGGAAATCTTCCCTGAAAATCACTTGTCCCGGTGCCCCATACACATTAGACTGATAGCAGAACCTCTTGCTATCAATGGCAAATTCAAGAAAAGGAAATTACAGCGTCCGGAGGAGGAGAATTAAAAAAATTTAAGTTTTATTGTAAATCCATTCAAAAGTCCATCTCCCACCAAAATGATGGTATGGGGACACATTGTTCCAACACATTTCGGCAACAATTGCCTAAGTCATTTTTATGGATTTAGAATAAAAAATTAAATTCTTCTGCTCTGGGCGCTGGAATTTCCTTTTCTTGAATCTGTCTCAGAAGCTTCTCTGTCATAGCCGCGGCAGTCTCCGTGCGTCTGCTGTGATTCTGTGGGAGTCCACCGATATATGATATCCTAAGCAGCGAGCTCCCACTGGTGCGTGTGGTCAGTGACCTGACTGAAGACCGAAGCAGCTCTTATACGTGACCAGGAACAGACTCAAGCGCCTCTTGGGGATTTCCATCGAAGAGGACGCGGCACTTGCTTTTGGCTTTTTACCGCCTGCTAAGGATTCATGGAGCACTCCTTCTTAAGGTACCTTTACACACGGCTACATTTCTTGGGTGCTTACAGGTAACTTACTGGTTGCAGTGAAATCATGGAGAGATTATTCCATTTGTACACAGCAACAAGATAGAACCTTGTCTCCATGATTTCACTGCAACCAGTAAGTTACCTGTAGCCACCCTAGAAATGTAGCCGCGTGTAAAGGGGCCCATAGGGTTAGCTGACATACATCTTTTTATATTTTGCTTCTTGATATCAATGGGTTTGGGTGAAATCAATCTGTTTCTGGGGGCTTTATTCTACAAGAGGATTCACCGGTGGGTCCAGATTCTGACCGAACAATGAGTCTGGCTTAGGCCCACTTCACATGTGTGTATAAAACAGGTACGTGGAAAACCAGTACCGGTGTCATCAGTGTTTTCCATGAGTGTGGCATCCATGTGTCATCCGTGGGTTGTCAGTGGGTCATCAGTGTGTCGTCCATGTTTTTCATGGATGGCCAAAGAAATAAATTACAAAGCTTGTACTATGCAAATTGTCACTTCAGTGAGGAAGTAGATGAACTCCAGTGCCACCCAACAAAAGTACTAAAAAAGAAAAAGGAGGGAGTTCACCTAGGGCTTTATCTGTGGTAATAGAATTGCTACTATGTGGAGTAGACTCACCTTATTTACTTGTGTGCGTCACAGCCAACTGAAAGAGCATATAAGAAAATGGCCGCTGAGGATCCCCACGTCCAAGAAATCCAATAACAAACGTGTTTCGTAGCATCTGCTACTTCATCAGGGCCATAAGGACATATGGCCCTGATAAAGTAGCAGATGCTACAAAACGCGTCGGCACAAATAAAAGAATTATAAGTATCCGAATTGTCTCCTTGGTTGGCACAGTACCATACCCGGTTTCCTATTGGTTTTATTGAACCCAACAAAGGTAGCAATCCCAAAAGTTATAATTGACTCTTTAACAAGCCTTTTAATATGACTCAGGATTTGTGCCAGATCACAACTCCAAACTTGCACTACGCTTTCAATGTTAAACATGTACAGCACACAAACAGCATACGGACATCCATGTGCTGTACATGTTTTCATGGATACATAGACTTGTATTGGCCCTTGTCGAAAAAAAAAACAGACATGTCTCTGTGTGCACGGTCTGTACGGAGGGAACTTGAATCTGTCAGGCCATCTTCCCTGGTGGCACAAGACACTCTAATAACATTGAAAACTTTGACTTCAAACTCAAATATTTCATCAAAAAAAAATTGCCACTTTGATACAATTTTTTTAATACAAAAATCTTGACATTCTTAAGATCAGGAGCTTTGCAGAGTGAAGAATCTGGTTGGAATTATTTTCATTTTCTACCAATAGGTTGGAACAACAAACACTATAAAGGCAGTATCCAGTGTCGTGAAGCTCATGGGCTCCCATGCAAAAGCTCCAACGGGCCCCCAATTATTGCAAATCTTTAATAGCATTAGTCTTTTTCTATAGACCAAAGGGACTTCCAGGTTCCAGGGCCCGGTTGCGATCGCAACCCTTGCATCTATAGTAGTTACGCTCCTGGCAGTGTCCAATTCTCATAAGCCTGCTAAATGCAATGATATTTGTAAGCGGTCAAATTTGGTGAGTTTTTTTTTCTACAATTCTCATAAGTAGGGATGGGTGAATCCTGAAATACTCGGACTCGCTGGACTCTAACAAGTCCGGGTCCGAGACTCGGTACTCGTTGCGAGTCCAGCGAGTCCGAGTAGTAACCTGTACTTTTGCAGTGTATCTATACAAATACACTACAAAAGTACCCTAAAAGTTAATGTAAGGGTTAAAAACAATAAACATTAATACTCACCTCTTGTACTCCTGCACCGGGACCGGTACCGAAGACCTCTGGCTGTTACAGGACCTCCGAGACCACCGGGAGAAGATGGGGAAAAAGACCTTGCAGTTCAGCCAATCAGCATTCGGCTAGCGGTCACATGGGTTGTGACGCGGCTGCACTGCGGTCACATGACAAAACCCATGTGACCGCTAGCCGAATGCTGATTGGCTGAACTGCAAGGTCTTTTTCCCATCTTCTCCGGTGGTCTCGGAGGTCCTGTAACAGCCGGAGGTCTTCGGTCCCGGTCCCGGTCCAGGAGTACAGGAGGTGAGTATTAATGTTTATTGTTTTTAACCCTTACATTAACTTTTAGGGTACTTTTGTAGTGTATCTGTATAGATACACTGCAAAAGTACAGGGACTCGCTACCCCCGAGTAATTCCTAAGGAAACTCGACGAGTAGCGATTCCCCCGAGTCCTCTACTATTCGGGCGAGTCCCGAATAGTAGTGAGGAATTCGCCCATCCCTACTCATAAGCCATCCACCGGAACAGAACAGAAATAATTATATTATAAAATTTCTCAAATTTGTCTTGTATTGTATTTTTCACAGGTTGAAGTTACAAAAAAAATCACAAACAATATATTTTAACTAAACCTACCAAAAAGAAATCAGTAATTATTTCACGTATACAATCAGTGTTTAACATTTGGAAAACTTGAAATGACCCATTTAGGTCATATTTTATCTCTCAGACCCTTCATCCTCCCTACTTTAATTTTCTGAGATAATAATGACCTTTTGGTTTTCATTAATCATCAACATTAACAGAAATAAACACATGAAATAGATCCCTCTGTGTGTAATGACTCTATATAATAGATGTATGTCACTTTATGTATTGAATTACTGACATAAAGTCACTTTTTGATGATATTCTAATACATTGAGATGCCCCTGTATATTCTGTTAAACTACAATGCCCCATAGCAAAACATGTAAAGATGCAGAAAGCAACATACCGTGATTATCCATCCTCCAGGTTACCAATGAAAGAGTACGAATTGGATCATTGCACCATATGTAACCCAAGGACCAATCATAATAATTCTCATTCACAATTACGTCATTTTATTACATTAATTTTTTTATCATATCGGATAAAACAATAAATAACTACAAGACTAAAACCAAAACATTATTAAGAGCAATAATAGAAAACTTAAATTAATAATAAATGTACGGTAATTATAGCAAGAAAAATTTTAAAAATTCTAAAAGTTATATTAACATAATAATAATAGATAATTTGCCAACTTATATTTTTTAAAGGCATAAATGATCAGAAATAAAAAAAAAAATAATTATTTTATTAGGGTATATAGACGACGCACCTTTCAGATATTCAGTTTAATAGTGGATCTGATCACAGAACACGCTTCATTATGAGGTTTTACCTTCTTTGCCCAATAGTGTAAACCCTTCCAGCTGGTGCTATTTAAGTATAAGCACCATTGTGTGTTTGTGGCTCGTTATACTAATTAGTATTTTGACTACTCATCAGTCCCATGCGAGACGTTTGTTCATCATTAAGGTGAACATCTGGATTTGTAAAACTTTTAATTAGTCATTAAGCCTTTAGTAAAGACTTGAGATGTGGAAGATACAGTGATATCCTTAGTGATCAATAACTATTTATTAGAGATGACCAAATCTTTTGAAATTTGAGTTCTGCAGCTTTGATTCATTTTTTGCTGCAATTTGATTGGCAGCAAATTGATTCACCATGAGTCAAATGTACTAAGCCTCCAATCGATGAGTGTGGAGGAGTGGACCCACTGGGCCAAGGTACCAATCTCGACCTGGAGGGGCGTAACTAAGTGGCTACCCCGTCTTCACTAGAGTCTCTGATTGATGATGAGGTTAGGCTTGTGCTGGTGGGTAGACGCCAGCTGCTACTCCAGGGATCATGGTACCTGGACAGCTGACTCCGTGGGAGTTGCGGATGCAGGCAGCCAGAGACTATTGTGTGGGTAGATGCAGCCGAATGGCTGGTAGAGCAGGTGCAGTGGGTATGTCAGCAGAGCTGATTCAAACTGGTATTGCAGCACTAGTGAATAGGCACAGGTTAGATAAAGCATGGGACTCGGCATACAGCAAGGGTAATGGGACCTGACAACTAACAGCATGTGTCGCACCCTGGGGCAGAGGGTACTCGGAACTGGGTCCTTTCGTCGGTTTGCAGAGGGGAGTGTCACGGCAACGTGACCCGGCTCTGTATGCCCAGGTGCAGCAATGCAAAGGGGTAAAAAGAAAAGGGAATAAAGTTTATAGGAATTGTTTGTGACGCCACCCATGGGTCGTGGCCAATGTGGCCACCGCTGCCGTTTAGACTCCTGGGGATATTGGTAATGGCGGCAGCCGGGATGATGAGCCCTCTACTTGTAAGGCTTGGTTCTCAGGCAGGTGTAGGGATGATGGGTCGTTGGGGCGCTGCACTTGTCTTCTCTCCGCAGCTTCTCCAGCCAGTGCATGCAAGAGTCAGGGTACCTCTCTGTAGGCGATCTCTGCTGCTGTTCCTCCAGGCGACCTCTCCTACGGCTGGAGCAGTCAGTGTGTGGCTCTGCAGGTGAGCCTCTGCCGCGGTCACTGAAAATGACAGTCTCACACAAGTCCTGAGTTCACCGGGTCTTTACTCCACTGCACAAGTTACAAGTTCACAGTCACAACCGTTCCACAGTAGTTCTACTCTTGGTTCCGGTGACCCCAGGCTCCCCCTCCTCTCTGCTCCAAACCCCCCCTCCCTGGGCGTAATCCTTGCTGCATGACTGCGCTTTGTATTTTCAAATGCCCCCGCTCTGAATTCTATGATGCGTCATCACGTGATGTCTGTGCGCGTCATTTCCGGTGATGCGCAGTTCGCCGGGTGTAAGGCCGCCTTCAGCATGCCTTCTGCGCATGCTCTGAAGGTGGCCTGTGACATGTGGAGCAGAAGATCCGGATATGTTCCAGCGCGCGTCATATCCGGATCTTCTGCTCCACACATCACAGGCCACGTTCAGAGCATGCGCAGAAGGCAAGATGAAGGCGGCCTTACACCCGACGAACTGCACGTCGCTGGAAATGACGCTTACGGGCATCACGTGATGCCGCATCATAGAATTCAGAGCGGGGGCATTTGAAAATACAAAGCGCAGTCATGCAGCAAGGATTACGCCCAAGGGGGCGTAATTGGAGCAGAGAGGAGGGGGGAGCGCAGCCCTGGGGACAATGCCCCTCCGTCAATAACGCCCGCCCGTCAAAAATGATGTAAGTTATTAAAACATACTATTTCACTTTTATAAACCCCCTAGAGCTCAGACAGGGATGATTAAGAAAGTATTTGGGTGCTGCAGGGACAGGTATTGACAGGTTAGGGGGCTTACATAAGGTGACAGGTTCCCTTAAGGGGATAAAATTAAGCAAATGTCCAAATGATCTATTATTTTGCTGCTGTAGAGTCTATGTATCTCCTTCACTTAGCAGGTTATTCTCAATTGGATGAAAGAGCTTGGTGTAAAGCAGTGCAAGATTTAGCATAGCTCCCAGAGCCCTTGGAGTCACTTTGAAGAGGAGGAGCACATCTAGATGATATGAAGGAATCAAGTAGATCTTTATACCATAGATCCCGTGAAGGAAGGATACAAGAGAAGGATACACTTAGCTGGATGGAGCAGTTTAGTTTTGGCCTCCTCCTCATCATGGGCCTCATTATAATTGTGTGCTCTGCCTTTTTACCAAGGAGACCACTGTATAGTGCCTTGAAAAAGTATTCATACTCCATGAACTTTTCCACATTTTTTTAGGTTACACCCACAAACCTAAATGTATTTTATTGGGATTTTATATGTACCGTATATACTCGCGTATAAGCCGAGTTTTTCAGCCCAAAATTTGGGCTGAAAAGTCCCCCCTCGGCTTATACGCGAGTATATACGGTAATATGAAAAAAAAAAAAAAATACAGCCGCAGCCCCGGAGGTATACAGGCCCCCCATCAAGTTCCAGGGCCCCCCCCCCCACTTGCGCGCCAGCCTGTAAGGTAAATTCATACTTACCGGTGTCCAGTCGCGCCGCCCGCAGCTGCCGACATGACGATTCCGGGCTCCGTTCAGCGTCTTCCCGCGGCTTCCTGTAGTCGCGGGCAATGACGTCATTGCCCGCGACTACAGGAAGCCGCGGGAAGACGCTGAATGGAGCCCGGAATCGTCATGTCGGCAGCTGCGGGCGGCGCGACTGGACACCGGTAAGTATGAATTTACCTTACAGGCTGGCGCGCAAGTGGGGGGGGGCCCTGGAACTTGATGGGGGGCCTGTATACCTCCGGGGCTGCGGCTGTATACAGCCCTGGGGCTGCGGCTGTATACAGCCCTGGGGCTGCGGCTGTATACAGCCCTGGGTCTGCTGCTGTATAAAGCCCTGGGGCTGCGGCTGTATACAGCCCTGGGGCTGCGGCTGTATACAGCCCTGGGGCTGCTGCTGTATACAGCCCTGGGGCTGGGGCTGCTGCTGCTGTATACAGCCCTGGGGCTGGGGCTGCTGCTGCTGTATATACCTCTGGGGCTGCATATGGGGCTGCATATACCTCTGGGGCTGCATATGGGGCTGCATATACCTCTGGGGCTGCATATACCTATGGGGCTGCATATACCTCTGGGGCTGCATATGGGGCTGCATATACCTCTGGGGCTGCATATGGGGCTGCATATACCTCTGGGGCTGCATATGGGGCTGCATATACCTCTGGGGCTGCATATGGGGCTGCATATACCTCTGGGGCTGCATATGGGGCTGCATATACCTCTGGGGCTGCATATGGGGCTGCATATACCTCTGGGGCTGCATATGGGGCTGCATATACCTCTGGGGCTGCATATACATCTGGGGCTGCATATGGGGCTGTATATACCTCTGGGGCTGCTGTATACTACCACTGGGGCTGCTGCTGTATACTACCACTGGGGAGGCTGCTGTATACCTCACTGCTGGGGGTTGTATACCTGTGCTGGAGTCCACCCTCGGCTTATACGCGAGTCAATACGTTTTCCCAATTTTTGGGGGCAAAAGTAGGGGGGTCGGCTTATACACGGGTCGGCTTATACACGAGTATATACGGTAAGTAGAAAGTATGACGGAAATGATACATGCTTGTCTAAATATTAAAAAAAATGCATTTAAAATTTGTTTTCCGCCCCCAGAGTAGTCTGATACCCCTAAATAAAATCCTGAGTTTCCAATTGCCACCAGAAGGCACCTAATTAGTAAATTGAGTCCAACTGTGTATAATTTATTCTCAATATAACTACATATGTTCTGTGAAGGCCTCAGAGTTTTTTGAGAACTTTAAGGCTCACACAACATCATGAAAATCAAGGAACACACCAGATAGGTCAAGGATAAGGTTATGGAGAAGAGTAAAGCAGAGTTACATTATACTGTAAAGAAAAAAAAAAAAGCTCGAGCTCTGAACATCTCTCAGAGCACTGATCAATCCATCATCCAGACATAGAAGTAAGCACAACTGAAAACCTACCAGGACATGGCCGTCCACCTAAATAGACATTCTAAGAAAGCACTAATCAAAGAAGCAGCCGAGAGGCCCATGGAGGAGCCGCAGAAATCACAGCACGGGGGAGAATATGTCCACAGGGCGGCTATTAGACATATACTCCACAAATCTGGCCTTTATAGAAGAGGTTCAAGAAGAAAGACATTTTTAAAGCAAAAAGTCCCGTTTGCAGTTTGTAAAAATCCATGTAGTGGACACAGCAAGCAGTGTTAGAAGGTGCTCTGGTTGGATGAGAACAAAGGAGAACTTTTTGGGCTTAATACAAAACTCTATATGCGGTGGAAAACTAACCCTGCAAATTACCATGAAAACCCCATCCCCACGGTCACCCATGGTGGTGACAGCATCCTGCTGTGATCATACTTTTCTTCAGCAGGAGCAGAGATGCTGGTCAGAGTTGATGGAGAGATAGATGAGGCTAAATGCAGGACAATCCTGAAGAAAAACCTTTTAGAGGCTGTAAAGATTTGAGACTTGGGCATAGGTTCACCTTCCAGCAGGACAACGACCCTAAACATCCTGCCAGAGCTACAATGGAGGTTTTAGATCAGAGCATATTCATGTGTGTGAACGGCCCAATCACAGACTGGTACAGAAGGGAGAGAGGACCCTGCCCTTGCGGGCTTACATTCTACAGGGCTATGGGGAGGGAGACAGCAGGTTGGGTCTACTTTGGTGGTGGAGCACCAGGTCCAGTGGTGGTGGAGCGCCGGTTCCAGTGGTGGTGGAGCACCATCTCCAGTGGTGGTGGAGCACCAGGTCCAGTGGTGGTGGAGCGCCGGGTCCAGTGGTGGTGGAGCACCATCTCCAATGGTGGTGGAGCACCAGGTCCAGTGGTGGTTGAGCGCCAGGTCAAGTGGTGGTGGAGCGCTGGGTCCAGTGGCGGTGGAGCACCGGATCCAGTGGTTGTGAAGGAAGCACTGTGGTCATTGCAGGCTGTAGGCTGTTCTGAAGAGATGGGTTTTCAGGTTCGGCTTGAAGGTTCTGAGTGTGGGGGACAGTTGGACATATTGGGGTGCAGAATTCCAGAGGATGGGGGAGGCTCAGGTGAAGTCTTGCAGGCGGTTAGATGAGGAACGTACAAGTATGGAGGAGAGGAGGAGGTCTTGGGAGGATCGAAGATTACGGGTTGGATGATATCGGGAGATTAGTTCAGAGATATATGGGGGGGACAGATTGTGGACGGCTTCGTAAGTCAGTGTTAGTAGTTTGAATTAGATACGCTGGTGAATTGGGAGCCAGTGGAGGGATTTGTAGAGGGGAGAAGTGAGGGATCAGTGAGGAGAGAGGTGGATTAGTCGGGCAGCAGAGTTAAGGACAGATTGGAGAGGTGCAAGGGTATTAGCACTGAGGCCAAAGAGGAGGAGGTTGCGGTAGTCGAGATGGGAGATGATGAGGGCATGCACTAGTAGTTTAGCAGATTGGGGGTTGAGGAAGGGACGGATCCTGGAAATATTTTTGAGTTGGAGGCGGCAGGAGGTGGCGAGGGCTTGGATGAGTAGTTTAAAGGATAAGGCAGAGTCAAGGGTCACTACGAGGCAGCGGACTTCAGGTACAGGGCAAAGGGTGATATAATTTATTGTGATAGATAGATCAGGTAAGGGAGGTGTGTGAGATGGGGGAAAGATGATGAGTTCAGTTTTGTCTACGTTTAGTTTAAGGAAGCGAAAGGAGAAGGAGGAGGATATGGCTGATAGACACTCTGGGATTCTGGACAGCAGAGAGGTGACGTCTGGGCCAGAGAGATAGACCTGAGCGTCATCGGCATACAGGTGATACTGGAAGCCATAGGACTTTATGAGTTGCCCTAGGCCAAGGGTATAAAGAACCATGTATCATTTTCTTTACACTTAACGAATTCTTGCTACTTAGTGTTGCAATCATATAAAATCCCAATAAAATACATTCAAGTTTTTTTGGTGTAACGTGAAAAAATGTGGAAATGTTCACAGGGTTTGAATATTTTTTGAAGGCACTGTATACGGTGGGTACGGAGAGTATTCACACTGCAGTGATAGGTGACTTTGTGGAACTTTCTCTCATCTCCCTACTTCATCTCTGGAGCTCAGACACAGTGATTTGGGGTCCTTCTTTACCTCTCTCATTAAGGCTCTTCTCTTATCCGCTTTTATCTCCATAGCTGAGAACAACGTTATGCTTACCTCCAGTTGGGGGCTTTTTATCTATGACCTGGCACTTTAATGGGGGCATTTTGGGTGACAATGTTATGAGGTTTTTGTTTTTACATCTTCTTCAGCCTCCTCTTTAGAGCATCTTTCACATCCTTATTTTTTAAGCTATAAATTAAGGGGTTAAGCATCGGGACACCAGCCGTGTTGAATAACGAGAAGATCTTATTGGAGTCCAAGTTGATCATTGAGTGTGGTCTTAAATATTGGAAGACAAGAGTTGTATAAAGGAGGATCACTACCGTGAGGTGGGAGGAACATGTGTAGAAGGCTTTACGTCTTCCGGTGCTGGAACGTATTTTCAGTATGGTTGCCATTATGAAAACATAAGGAAGGAACGTGAGTAGAAAAGGACACGTGGCATCAAACACTCCATTTACATAAATTGAAAGCTCTAGGTAATAGCTATAACCACAGAGGAGCTTCTTCAGGGATAAAGGGTCACAGAAAAAGTGGTTGACCACATTGGACCTATAGCAGGTGAAACTTGAAAGTGCAACAACAATGGGAAGAACCTGTATAAACCCCAACACCCAACATATGATAACCAAGGTCATACAAACCTTCTGGTTCATGACCGCATGGTAACGTAAAGCATTAGAGATTGCCACGTGCCGGTCGTAACTCATCACCATCAGAATCAGAAGTTCATTGCATGTTAGACCTGCAAATATATACATCTGTATCATGCAGGACACAAAATGGATAGCTTTAACATTTATTATAAACTTAATGAGTGCCCTGTGAAGGGTAATGAAGGTTGATAGCATGTCAATTATAGCCAGGTTGGCCAGAAAGAAATACATGGGTGTGTGGAGATGATGATCCAGACAGACCAGGAGGAGGATGGTTAGGTTGCCACCAAATGTGAGGACGTAAATCACCAAAACCAACACAAAGGCTGGAGCCTGCAGATTGGGGTCAGTTGAGATTCCCATAATAATAAAATGATCCTCAGATGTTTGATTTTCAAGATTCACATACATAGTATAAGTCTGAAATATAAAACAGAGATAATCGGGAATACACAAAGCTGATAGGTAGCAATGCCGAGCCATTGACTTTTTGGCAGTAGGGATTGTCCAACTTCATAGAATGGAGATGTACGTGACAAAACTCTGTCCCATGTATGGAAGGCATGGCTGCATATACATTAAACAGTTTGACTAACTAAGAAAGAGAGAGCTTGGATATGTTAGTAACCAGCAGTGGCGTAACGTCAGGCCTCGGGGCCCCGATGCGAAAGCTCCAACGGGGCCCCCAATTATTGCAAATCTTTAGTGGTATTAGTCTTTTTCTATGGGCCAAAGAATCATTTGGGGCCCCCCTAGGCTGCAGGGCCCGGGTGCGATCGCAACCCCTGCACCTACTGTAGTTACGCCCCTGGTAACCAGTAAACAAGTAGCAACTCTCAATGCGAAGAAGCAGCTGCTAAAGTACGCATAATTTTAGGGTATATCTAATATAAAAAGCTGAATGTATGTATGTATGCATGTGTGTGTGTATGTGTGGCATTAGCCATGCCCACCCCACATAGCCACGCCCACTCCACATAGCCATGCACCGGGGGTAGAGCTATGAAGGGGCAAGTATATACAGAGTGGCACTATGAAAGGGGAGGGGCTACTGGAGAGGTGACAGAGTAACAGCACAGAAAAGAGTACTGGCTTTTTCTATTATTTGTTTAACAAAGGAACGTCTGAAAAAAGTGGAAATCCCTTTAATTTCTTCACTAAAGGTATAAAGAGTTATCAATATGTCAAGGCTCTAAGAAAAATTTACAAGCGGCAAGTATGGACTCAAGATAATGAAATAATCCCAATTTATTTACTTTGACTTACTTTGATCCGGGCCGCTCTGGTGGTCTGTGGTGGGACAGAAAATGATGATGTCCCAGTTGTCCATCATCTGACCACTAAAGCCTGTAATTGGCTTCAGCTGTCAGGCGACTGAAAAAGCACATTGGAGAAACATTCCAGTCACCTGACTGCAGCAGCCAATCAATGGCTTTAACTGTCAGGCGACTGAAAAAGCTCATCAGAGAAACATTCCAGTCACCTGACTGCAGCAGCCAATCAATGGCTTTAACTGTCAGGCGACTGAAAAAGCACATCAGAGAAACATTCCAGTCACCTGACTGCAGCAGCCAATCAATGGCTTTAACTGTCAGGCGACTGAAAAAGCACATCAGAGAAACATTCCAGTCACCTGACTGCAGCAGCCAATCAATGGCTTTAACTGTCAGGCGACTGAAAAAGCACATCAGAGAAACATTCCAGTTGATTCCGATATTGATTTATTATTCAACGCGTTTCAGAGCTCCCTGAAATGCCCTGACACATGGCAATATTACATTGATTTATCCTGAGGAAGGGGTCAGGGAGCCCTGAAACATGTGGACTGATAAAACAGTATTATATTCACCCTTTGATGTCTCATGGAATACAGCAGCACAATTTTTAACCCTTCATCCTCCCTACTTTAATTTTCTGAGATAACGATCTCTGGGTTTTCATTTGGCTGTAAGCCATAATCATCAACATTAACAGAAATAAACACATGAAATAGATCCCTCTGTGTGTGATGACTCTATAGAATATATGTGTCACTTTTTGTATTGAATTACTGAAATAAATTACCTTTTGATTTTATTCTAATTCATTGAGATGCATCTGTATATACACTTTTTTTTACAGTTGTGATGAACGAGCACTTCAATGCTCGGGTGCCCGGTACAGGGAATGAGCAGGTCGGACGCTGGGGCAAGGGCAACTCGTGTATTGAGTATAATGAGAGTTAATGGGAAATGCAAGAGGCTCTTGCTCGAGTTTCCCATTGACATCCATTATACTCAGGACATGACTCAAGCCCGCCCGAAGGTCCGACCTGCTCTTTCCGAGTACCGAGAACTCAAGCATTGCAGTGCTCACTCAATACTAATATGTGAAGTGCGTCACCAAATATGGTGAGCAACCAGCTAAACCTTCCTTTGCATCAAAGACTAAGAATGGTCGGATATGAAGTGACGATATATAGTAACTAAGTAATAGTGAATATAAAAACTCTGCAACCTACCTAAACCGGCGGGAAGAAACTGAAGAACAGGTTTAATTAAGGGAGTCTATATACTCAACTGTCTCATGGTCTTCAGAACACATTCCTCATCAGAAGGTCTTCAATCCACCGGTTTAATAAATATTTGAGGCAGAAAATTGAAAATGTAGTTTAATCACTAAAACGTACCTTTTTTTATTTGAGGCCCCCAAATGTTCTAACAGCTTAAGATTAGTAATAATAATGAATGCCTGGAATTCATTCTCGGTCTTTATAAGTCTTTGCCTCTCACTGTTCTGGCGCCTCCAGGGAAATTACCAACTCAACGTCTGAACAAAGAAAGTACAGGAAACTTTCTATTCATTATTAATTAATAGTTGAAAACTTTGTTGCTGTCTATCCAAGGGCACAACGTGGAAATCCGAGACTCCAGAACAAATCTTCCACCTTACATTTGCCATTTAACATGCTTGGACCTGCCTATATGTCCTACATAACCTATAGCTATACTTGTGTCCTCAGCTGTTGTGACCCCAATTCCCATCAAAGTTGTGTACTGGCAGCGGTTGCAGATGGATAGTGGGAAATAGCTGATGGCTACATAGTTTACGAGAGGCCAAAAGTTTCACGAGATTCCAACTGTTGGCAACAATGTTATGCCCTCGAAGTAACTCACACAGGAACTAAGTGTCTATCAGAATAAACACACCTGACCCAACTGATCATGTATAGAGTAAGGTTCCTAGCTGTCCCTGGTGGCCCGTGCACAAGCTGGAATCATCCTAACCTCAGGACTAGGAGATGACAACTCAGACCTGACTTCTTAAAAAGCCGTCAAGTGTTCCTCATATTTCCTTAGGGGTATGTCACACACAGCGATATCGCTGAAATCCGCGACCTCACCAGCGATATCGCTGTGTGTGAAAAGCAGCAGTGATCAGGCCCCTGCTGTGAGGTCGTCGATTGCTGCACATCCTTCAGGACCATTTTTTGGTCCTTGGTCTCCCTCCTGGTCAGCACACATCGCTGTGTGTGACAGTGAGAGACCAGCGATCAGCGACCTCCCAGGCTGGTAACCATGATAAACACCGGGCAACTAAGCAGTGTGCGCTGCCTAGATACCCGGTGTTTATCATGGATACCAGCGCTAAGCGGGAGGACGCTGGTAACCATGATAAACAGCGGGTATCTAGGCAGTGCGCGCTTCCTGGATACCCGCTGTTTATCATGGTTACCAGCGTCCTCCCGCTTAAAGGCTGCACTAAGCGAGAGGATGCTGGTACCATGATAAACACCAGGCAACTAAGCAGCGCGCGCTGCCTAGATACCCAGTGTTTATCATGGTTACCAGCGCTTAACGGGAGGACGCTGGTAACCATGATAAACAGCGTGTATCTAGGCAGCGTGTGCTGCCTGGATACCCACTGTTTATCATGGTTACCAACGTCCTCCCGCTTACAGGCTGCACTAAGCGGGAGGATGCTGGTAACCATGATAAACACCAGGCAACTAAGCAGCGTGCGCTGCCTAGATACCCGGTGTTTATCATGGTTACAAGCGCTAAATGGGAGGACACTGGTAACCATGATAAACAGCGTGTATCTAGGCAGCGTGTGCTGCCTGTATACCCGCTGTTTATCATGGTTACCAACGTCCTCCCGCTTACAGGCTGCACTAAGCGTGAGGATGCTGGTAACCATGATAAACACCGGGCAACTAAGCAGCGCCTAGATACTCAGTGTTTGTCATGGTTACCAGCATCTTCCCACTTAGTGCAGCCTGTAAGTGGGAGGACGCTGGTAACCATGATAAACACCGGGTAACTAAGCATCGTGCGCTGCCTAGATACCCGCTGTTTATTATGGTTACCAGCAATGTGGAGGTGGCTCCGTGGTCCCTGGTTGCTGAGGAGATCTGCCTGTTTGACATCTCCCCAGCGACCACACAGCGATGTTCCAGCAATCCTGGTCGTTGTTGGGATCGCTGGAACATCGCTGTGTGTAACGGCACCCTTAGACACTGGGTGGAAGGTTGAGAGCACTATAACTCTGAATCAGGAAGAAATACAGAAATAGAAAGCATCCCTGCGTGTGAAATCATGAAATCACAAAAACAAAGTGAAAAATGTAAGTACTACTACTAGAAAGTAATGCCTTCTACCTCCTAGCTAAAGAAAGCAAAAAGGAGTAGGACAGATAGAAGAAACAGTAAAAATAACCTAGCTGATCTCCATCTGACTGGCAGAAATCCAATTGCAGTATGGCTATAACTCAAAGTAGTAGCCACAAAGAATATCACCAGCAGGAAAGATCAGCCAGGGGAAGGTTTAAATAGCCGCACCCAAAAGGTGATAGGACAGACTAAATTACCAAATGAAAACACCTGTTGTCTGAAAAGGAATGAAACAAGGACCACAAATAATAGGAACCTGGAAAGAAACAGAACCCACTTTGGCTCAGAAGAGAAAGAAGCAAATCACACAATATAGGCTTGCTGGTTCGAATCCCGGGACATGATAAACACATATTGACAAAGTGAGAACAACACACAGCAACATTTGTAAAATTTTGAATTTTTTGTAAATTGATTGTATGTATCAAGTATGGAGCGTAACTAATAACACAGGAGCAGAATTGCTTGTCCATATCCCTTCCACTTACAACTGTTTTATGCCTGTGGTTCAGACTCTGACATGCTTTTCACAGTTCAACAAATATAGGACCAGTGACATCAATGAAAACCGTCACCTTTATGCACCAATTGGCCCCTACGGGATTCTTAGGTGACTGTACTATCATGCATGGACATTGCTCCATGGCTGTATCATGTATACAAATACAAACAAATCATATCCATCTATATCAGATTTATTGAATTTTTTTATTTATCGATTCCTGTATGGGTGTTGGATCCTTTTGTGCCTATTGGAGAGTTTTAGTTTTGTAGCAATATCCTGAGATTCTGATGGTTTATCCCTTAGATTGTCTAATTTCAAATTCCTATTGTGGTTCTTAGCTCGGTTCTCTGCTGTAATCTGGGATTGGGTACACTGTAATCACGATCCCTGCTGCGGATGCTGTATACGCACTGTTGGAAGCCCCCCACCCGCGCTATTACCATCTGTTTTTAGTACAGGTCCTCAATATGGGAGGTGTGGGTGAGTTTCAAACTGCCATGCATGCTAGTACACAAGCAACATTCTTTATTACATAGACTCCTGGCTTCAGCGCATGCGCATTGCCCTGTCCATGCTGTGCACGATGCGCGTCAACAATATCTACTGCGCATTGGCGGAAGTGTTCGTGCGTCTCAAGCTGGTATGCACGCCGAGTCTTTTTGTAATCGTGGCAGTTCAGAGTGGGCGTCCGGGGATAGGACTATTTAAAGGGAACCTATCACCCACTTTGGGCATTCTAAACTGTGCCCACCAGCTTTAACATTATGTAATTGGGGTTCCTGTAACCCCTCTATGTGCACAGACGTCCCCCTGCATACCTGAGAAATATACTTTTATTGTCTCCCACACTGTATGGTAATGATATTATAAAAGGTCCTGGAGATCTGCTCTCTGTGGTCCTCGCCACCCCCCTGCCTGCAAAACCCACCCAGCTGTAGGGAAATTGGCGCACCACCTGTGTACGTCCGCTGATTGACAGACACTACTCGCGCCTGCGCCACTGAAGATACACAGTGCCATAAACATGTTATGGATGAAGATGAAGGAACACCAGATGTCCTGTGCTTTGCAGGACTTGAAAAGATCTTAGCATCTCCACGGGGAGGAGACACGCATGAAACTTTGCTCAGAACAGAAGCCAGATGGATACTAGAAACAAGAGCTCACGGATCACTAGGTCTAAATGACAAGTTGGACTTAACTGTTTTCCTTTAATAACACATATTCCTCCCCGTTCCCTGTTTATAACAGTGATACGTAACTCCGCTTCATATTATAACTCCCCATTTGTGCATAACCTCCTGACATTTTTATTATCATCATTTCTCCTAATTGTTATACGTTGAACCTGCCCCTTCTACTAAGGGATTATTACAAGCATTTACTAATATTGCTGATCTCCATGGTTGACCCGGTACAGGGGTTGAGCAACTCATAATTATTTCTTATAATAATGTTGTAACGCCCGGTGGGTCCGTGGGGTACTTGGTAACTGGGCCGGTTGGTTTGATGGGAGGTCACGGTAGTGGTGACCCGGCTCCGTGACCCTGGGTGTGCAGTAAAAGGGGATTATTTACAGGGGATAATTTGTGACGCCACCTGTGGTTCTCGGCTAGGTCTGGCCGATGCTGCAGGATTAGACCGTGGGGCAGGTGGTAGTGCAGCTGGATTATTTAGCTCCCCACAGGTGGAGCAGGGCCCCCGGGATGGTGTGAACAGTCTATTGTGGTGGTGATAATCATTGGGGTGCAGGACAGAGGGCGCAGTAAATAACTGCAGGACACAGCAGGGTGCAGTTTCCGTTACCTTTACTTGGCAGTTGGTATTGCAGTCCGGGGCACTGGTTACAGGTAATAGAAAGGATCCAGCCAGCCTGGAAGCATTCGGGGTATTCACCTCGACAGCCTTCCTGCTGTGCTCTCTTTTCAGGTCCCTGCGGCTTGTAGCTGTGCTGTGGCCCTCTTTCTGCATGTTGGTTATTCTTGCTTGTATAACAGGCATCATAAGCCTATCATGGGCAAAACCGTTCTCTTGGCGGCTCTGGGCTCTCCGGATGCTGCTGTACCTCCGGGTGTTTGGTGTGGCCAGGAGACTTGCAGCCTCCTACCCTCCAGATTCGGCTGTCGAGGCGTACAGCACCCGCACAACCAAGGACTCTGGTGTCCTTTTCCTAGCGCTCCGCTCCGGGTGAGCTCAGTCGCAGCTCCACTCCCCAGAGCCCTCTCCTCGGCTTCCTCTCTCTTCCCTCTCCTCAGACATTCTGACTAACCCCTCCTCCTGGCCAGAAGCAGGGCAGCTCCCCTGACGTTGGGTTCTAGAGCTCCCCCTTCTGACCTGGAGTCCGGAAAAGTGTTGCATGCTGGTGTTACCTAGCGTAGGGACCTCCTCCAGCTTCCAGGCATGACATCATCCCCTGTGAGGAAGGCAATGCCACTATGGCAACTGGACCACCGGGGTGCCACAATATTTCTTAAATAATAACAAAGTTATTATTAACCCATGATGATACACAGGGGGAGGAGAGGGATACATGTGTGTATGTTTGGTGGATTATGGTATGGGGGGTTTTATATATGCCTAGGGGCACATACTGGTGGTGTGTGCATAGGTATATATTTGAAAGCCTAAGATAAATAATAAAATAGTAAAAAAACTATATTTAGATATTCCGAAAATAAAAAATAAAAACCCTAATAGAACCCATAACAAAACCATAATGATTTATTATAGGAAAAAATCTTTTCTGTAATTATTATAAAGAATCAATACATATGGGTATACTCAGAACCGGCCCTCTCTTCAGTGTGCGGGGGAATGTCACGGCGACATGACCCGGCTCTGTATGCCCAGGCGCAGCAAATAAATAGGGGAATTTGAAGAAAAAGTGAAATAGTGTTTATAAAAGTTATTTGTGACGCCACCTGTAGTGTGTGGCTTTATGAGGCCACCGCTGCAATCAGGACCGCTGGGGTGATGGTGTGTGCAGCCAGAAGGTGAGCCCTCTATGGGTAGGGCTGAATCCCCAGGGCATCCAAAGGTGTAGTGTAGTGTCAGTGTGAAGTTCCCTGTACCTTCAGGCAGCATACAGTCTCTGCGCAGTTGCAGCTTCTCTTCTCCTCTGCGAAGAAACAACTGAGTCCACACTGTACAAGGCTTTATCGGGCTTTTACTCTCACTTCTCACTTAACAGTTCA
>JARQOC010000008.1:175206002-175246002 GCA_033576535.1 Allobates femoralis
CTATTGGACTTTTTCTATGACTTTATGTAAATATCCTTTTGCTTATCTTTCTTTATTACATTATATATTTGTTTTTTTTTTAATATGGTGGTGACATGTTTTAATCCCCCTCCCCTAAAAGAAGGGGAACTGACGTCACACGCCATTGTCACGCTTGGGAGTAAGGGAATCAGGTAACAGGTAGGTGAATTGGGCAAAAGGGGTCAGGAGAGCCTAATCTGACCCTGATGCTGGGGTCCCTGGTCGCCCTGATCTCGGAGGTACCTCTGATAGTGAGCAGTTCCGAGCCGCCACCCTGTACCCCAAAACTCCTGATTAGCTTTAGGCTGAGGGCCCCTACCTCCACCCACGGGTCAGAAATCACAGCTTCTCCCAAGGAAAAACTTTAGCCCAGCAGCTAAGTATCAGCACAGCACCAAGACCTAGAGCAAATAGCTGTCAGCAGCACCTGACAGAGGAGAGGGAAGGCTATTTAAAGCCAGGGGGAGGGGATTCCAGATGAGTCACACATTAACTCCTGAACCAGCAATTGAACATAATAGTGACTGCAGTTCTGGAGCACAACACACGAGGCAAGGACCTTGACAACTATAAACCATTTAGCTCTTAAAGACAAACCACATACACAGCAGCATCCAACAATGTCAGCGCCATCTAAGCGCGTGACAGCCATAGGACCAGTTGGGCTCGAAACAGGCCGTTGTCCGCAGTCTTCCACCCCCTCCCTGTTATTTGTGAAATGGTACCAGAATAAATGTGACCACTAAAATGGGTGAGTGCCCTGTCTTCTTTATCGACAAAATTTATGTATGAGATAGCCAAGATGATTGTCTATAAAATGAAGGTAGTCTCATGCTCAGAGCTGTAGAGGATTGGGAGATCCGGAGACTGAAGGACAAAAGTTCAGAGCTTCGTTACCTTTTTGCTTGTCAATGTATATGATAAGTAAAAAGCCATTGACTCAAGGCAATAATCTCTGTCTCCTTTTCAACGCTGCTTTCACCTCTTTATTTTTCAAGCTGTAAATCAGGGGATTTAGCAAGGGAACAGCTGCAGTGTTAAACAATGAGTAAAGTTTATTGGAGCCTTTGCCGGCTGTTGAATCTGGTTGGAGATACTGGCAAACCAGAGAAGTATATAGAAGGATAATGACTGTGAGGTGCGAGGAGCAAGTGTAGAATGTTTTACGTCTTCCACTAGAAGAACTAATCTTTAGAATGGCATTAACAATGAATATATAAGGGATGAACGTGAGGAAGAAGGGGAACACGGCCAACAGAAGTCCATTGATGAAGTTGTAAAGTTCCAAAGTGAAGGTGTTCTCACAAGGAAGTCTGATAAGGGGCATGATATCGCAAAAGAAGTGGTTGATCACAACGGTCCTAAAGCAAGTGATGTTTGAGAGCATGACAACAAGGGGCAACGTCTGTAGGAACCCAATTACCCAACAGGTAAAGGTCAACCTGCTGCAGAACCTAAGACTCATCACAGTGTGGTAGCGTAAGGGGCAGCAGATGGCCACATAGCGGTCATAACTCATTATGGTCAAGAGAAGAAGCTCATCGCTGGTCAACGACGCAAAGATGTACATTTGGGCCAAGCAAGCGAAAAATGATATAGCGGTATCTCCAGTAACGAAGCTGAGGAACACCCTGTGCATCGTGACGGTGGAGGAGGACATGTCCAGGATGGACAAATTGCAGAGGAAGAAGTACATGGGAGTGTGGAGGCGATAATCCAAGCAGACCAGGAGAAAAATAGTCATGTTACCAACAAGGGTGAGGAGGTACGTGAGAAGAACCAGAAGGAAGATCGGGAGCTGCAACTCCGGAAGATCTGAAATCCCAGAAAGAACCAAGTACATCACCAACGTCTGGTTAGAGGAGCTCATAGGTCCTAAAACAAAGTCCACATTAAATATAGAAGATATCAACTATTTCTACTGACACATTCGTCATTCACATAAGATACAATAACTCATAGGCTAATGTATATTTTATACTCCAATATAAGATACATTACAGTTGTTTATTTCTTAGGTTCTATAGAGTCGCTCACTTACCTGCAAGTATTAGAGTTCCTCTCCTCTTTATATATTCTCTATCTCGTACACCTGCGTCATGTCTCATATCCCAGCAATAATGAGTCTATGGAGTCTGAAACCACTGGAGAAAGGGGTATCTCAGGAGGGATGATTACGGTTTTCGGTATTAAGAAAATGATACAGAAAATAAATATAATAATACGATTGTCCGTGTAGATTTTACTTATTTCAGTCTATAAAATAAATGTATTAAAATGATCCATGGAGCCAATGGATACATTTCTTGTATTGCACGGGATCAACAAATGCATTCAAAGCAAATCATATTTGAGTAGAATTTTATGATGAAGAATACAAACTAATACTGTGAAACCGTGGTAGATAGAAACATCGGTGTAAGTACTTTTCGCTTTATAAGATGCACTGGATTATAAGACGCACCCCAAATTTGGTAAAGGAAAAGGGAAAACATTTCTAATGTTAAATGGGGTCTGTATATAATGCCAGTGTCCGTCTTATTATCAGTGTATATGTCCCCCATCCTGGTATATGTGCCCCCTTCTTATATATATGGTTCCATACTGGTATCCATGCCCCCATCCTGGTATATGTGCCCCACCTGATATATAAATATATATAATATATATATATAGCCCCCATCCTGGTATCTATGCCCCCCATCCTGGTATATGTGCCCCCACCTGATATATAAATATATATATATATGCCCATCCTGGTATCCATGCCCCCCATCCTGGTATCCATGCCCCCCATCCTGGTATCCATGCCCCCCATCCTGGTATATGTGCCCCCACCTGATATATAAATATATATATATATGCCCCATCCTGGTATCCATGCCCCCCATCATCTATAGTTTTAAGAGAAAAAAAAGGCAAATAGGGTCTTATCTCAATGAGAATGGGGGGCAGTTCGCCCAATTGAAAGGTGCTCACCTGATAGGGTCGTGTGACCCACAACTGGTATCTGCACCTGTACAGCTGCTGCTGGATCCACACTTCCATGTGCACCATGGTATACGACTGGAAAGAAGAGGGACAAAAGTGCTGATGAGCCACGCTGCTGTGAAGAAAGAGCAAACCAAAGGTCTGAAGCAATGATATTCCTTTATTCTTCCAAGGCGTTTCGGAGCCTACTCTGGGGTCACCATTCATCGCCAGGGTAGTTGAGGAGGGTACAGTAGGGTCATCATACCGTGCATGTAGAGTAATTCATTGTGAAGGGATCATACAGTGCAGTGGCGGACCTTTATGCGGTGTCGGCTGGGGGCCCCCCTCCAGGCTTGAAGGGGCCCCCTAGCCGGTCGGGGCCCTGGTGCAGCTGCACCAGCTGCACCATGGTAGTTCCGCCCCTGATATAGTGTATGTGGATCAGATTTGTTGTCATCATGTTTTATGGCTTCAATGAAAGGAGAATCCAGGGGCTTTAATAGGAGGAAAATTACTTTGAAAGGGCTGCAAAGTTGTGAGATAGGTTATTATGTGACCCAACTAATTGTTATATTTTGAAGGGGAGGCAATTCGACACTCTGCTATTGGGAACCATGATTTCTCTGTATGCCCCTGGTCCTTTATGTTTGTAGCACCAAAAATACTAGTGTGTTAGTGTAGAAATAGGAAGATTAATGATTAACTCCTTCTGATTGACATACATCGAGGAGGTCGTAACAGGATAATATCTAGGACTTAGAGGGGAGGTCAAAGCAGGTCATAAAATAGATCCATCAACAGTAACTTTGAGATAGTAAAAAAATAAAGCAATGCAAACCTTGACATTTACTGTAGGGTCAATGGTTTTCCTGTATTCTCCGGCACACATGGGTGCAGGATTTCGACATGGTCTCAATAAACAGACGGTCTGGACACAAAGTACTTTAAATACGGAGAGCTCGCTCCCAGCTGAGCCTCCGATGCTCCAGGTCTCACAATGACTCCCGTACAGATCTACACACCAGCTTTGGGCACAGTCACGACTCTGTCAATAGAAAAAGTCGGGCACCACCACTAGTCTAGTCATGCTTCTCCAGGGATCAACAGACACCACTATGCTCAGCTTTTAGAAGCTGGACTTATGGCTCCAAAGATAGAGAGTCCACATTTATCCACATATAAAGAAGAAAAATAGTTGCACTCACCAGATTCCTGGCGACACTTCTTTATTTCAAAGAACCCTAAACATTAGCGCTTCAACAGGTTCTGCAAGATGCTACTTAAAGCGCTAGTGTAAGCGTGAAACGGTAGTAGTTCAGCAAGATGCTGAACCAATGAAGCTCTAGTGTTAAGCGTGAAACGGTCGTAGTTCATCTCCCATCCTCCTCCTGTCTCATGTCTCCGTGTCTACATGTTTAGCGTTTTCAAATAAAGAAGTATCACCATGAATCCGGTGAGTGCTACTCTTTTCTTCTCGCTGTCATGAACACTATCATGAGAACGCATGAAGCCCCAAGATATTTCTATAGCTGTAGTCATAGATATCTCTGCATCCATACAATCCTCAGTTTACCAACACTCTGGTCTCACTGACAGATGTTGAGGTGACGAGAGTTAATTTAGCTGATGAAGAAGTCTTCATTGACCCCTAAAGGACTAGTGTTACACTGGATCAGGGGTTGTCTAGCGCACGTCACAACATAAAGGTACATCGGAGGGATGTCCAGCGCATGGCATAGCATAAAGGTACATCAGGGGATGGTAAAGGAAAGGAGCAGGGGATGGGACACCTCCTGCCATTCGCCTGTGCCTTACTCTGAGCTCCCCTAACGCCCTATGCAGGTCCTTCCCCCCATTGCCATCACATGCCTAGTCCCTGACTGTCACCTCCACTAGGCCTGTCTAGTAGCAAGGCCGGTAGGTACAGTAAACACCACCTCAGATGTAATCCAACATGGGCACAGGTAAGAGACAGAAGGATACACAGGTAAGCTGTAGCCAAAGACCAGAGGCTACAGCCGACACCACTCCAACCAGGACTCCAGCAACAGCAAGGCACCTCCTCACTCCAAACAGGTCAGCATAGAGTAGGATTCTCTATAGCCGGAATCAGCTGATGGATCATGTGACTAAAGGGAAGTGGCAGTAGTTAACAATCAGCATCACCTGACCCAGAAACGTCCAGCAGCTCTCAACAAGGAAAACAGACTTTAACTCTCGCTGCTCCAAAGAAAACAAAACACATTTAAAATCAGCCTGACCCAGAGCCATCACAGGTCGCCGACTGACCCATGACAGCTAGGTAGTTTCAGCCAGGAAAGGTTTGTTCATAGAGGTGGGTGATTGCAATTCCCAGAGATTATTCAAGCAAAACTAATAGTCTCCATGGCACCATAATATCATTCAGGATTATGGAAGTAATGTATATCCAAGCCCTGCACAAATTGTATTCCCAGAATTGTGGGGACAAGATGAACGCACACCTGAGTCCAGATTCTTTCTAGCACCCTGGGGTAGGGAGCTACAGAGAATGGCTAGCATAAGCCAGGTAGAAAAGCAATATTTGGTCTCAAAATTTAACGGGAACCGGGCAGGATCCGATGGCACCAGAACCATCCCCCTAGAAGCTTTGAGTGGGAAGTTATGACCCACAGTAGGTCTTTGAACTTTCCAGCCTCAGAGATCAGTAGTGGGAGTTAGAATCATTCAGGGGGCGAGGAGGGAGTGACCAACAAAAAGGTTTAGGGTGCAATCACACTGTCCGTGTGATACGACTAAGTCGGACGTGTCACGGATGACTGACTTGGAATGGCTCTCCCCTGTCAGGACAGGAGCATGGAGCTGCTTAGAAACACAAGCAGCTGATGCTCCCATCCAGAGAGGGGGAGGCCATTCCAAGTTACTCATCCGTGACACGTCCGACTTAGTCGTATCACACGGACAGTGTAATTCCAGCCTTGAAGGTATCCACCATATTTCTTCATTGTTCACTGCCAAGGAAGTCATGTTATGTCACATGCTGGGAGTAACCAAGAAAACCCCTGACTTCATATTGCCTCCATATGGCCCCCAGCAACAAGAAACTAGTAACCGACATTCATTTGTTTGCCTACACCTTTTAGTAACTACTACCTTTATTTGCATATTTGACTGTAATATCTGTATATCCATCGTGTTCATATTGTTTTTATCTAGCGTGCCATTAAGGTGATTAAGTATATAATTTAACCCTAGGTTACCCATCTAGCTCAATCCATGGATTCCCACGTCCATGTACTCGGTTTAATATTACATGCTACCGGGGGCTGGTTCCTTGCCCAATGTAATCCTTGGGCTTATATCTAACGAGGAACTGGTGACAACTGTACCAGGCCGGCAGGGCTGTTTCACTAGGACTAGTGAAAATGGTCTCCCAGCTTGTCAGGGTTGTGAGCGAGTGTGGTGTCACACCGGAGGTTGTGTGAATCACCCACCCTGACTCCCCTTACCTCCCTATGACCAAGTGAACAGGGGGTGTCAGTATAAAACTGTGGTAAGCTGACCTTCCGTAACATATATGGGTGCGGAACGTCAGTGTTGGCCGTGTTGGCGGAAGTGATGAGACCACATCAGGTGTCTTCGTCGTATCAGAGACATTAGAGCAGGCATGCAAGGTCTGGTTTCCTCACACACCCTATCCCTATTACTGAGCTGTGATATACTCATGCTATCCAGAGTCACCATACAATGGCTGCTGCATTCCCTGCCTCAGCTTTTATACAGGCTGTGATAGTCTGTCTTGATTGGCTGTGTTGTAGCATGTGATTGGATTGTGAAAGTCATTAGGGAAGCCCGCCCAGCTATTCCAGAGGACTTGTGAGCCATCTCTAACTAAGGCAGTCTTGTGCAATGTGTAAAATGGTGATGACCATTGCAGGCAACTCCTGCAAAGCAAACTGTGCATGGTTTCAATTCACCAATTTCAGTAAATTCCTAAAAATGTAACATAAATGGAATTTGCAAAAAATTAATAAACTCATCTGTAATTATTGATATGTGAGCTGAGTTGTCCTCAGAAATAGATGCAATATGAAATCTCTGCTCGGGTTATGTGAGGATAAACTAAACAACCGATCTGGGAATGATGTATTCCCCAAGGTGATAGGACGGAGAGATTCTTAGAGCAATGTTTCTTATGTTATTATTGATTTTTAGACTTTATACCAGGCTCCAATTTCAGGTTTAATTGGTCCCGAGACTCTTACGTTCAGCATTTTATTTCATTTTAGCAATATTCTGTTAGGTGCAAATTAACACTTTATAGCCCTAATCATACTAGAAACTATTAGCATTATGTTGTATTCTTGTTTTTTTTTTTATATAGAACACAAAATGTTAGTATCAGGCAAGATCCCATTCTTATAGGATCGTTACTGGAAAAAAATAATTAAAAGGGTTGTACAAGACATTAACATTGATGACCTATCCACAGGTCATTAATGTCTGATCAGTAGGGGTGCGACACCTGGCACCCCCACCGATCACCGGCCAGAACTACTCAGTTGTGGTGCTGCAGATCGTAGCTCCATCGATGGAATAGTGACCACGGACGGATATTCCACATCCAAACCCCAACTGACTTGAATAAGGGGTGGATATGCAGTACTCAGCCGTGGCCAGTATACAGTTGATGGAGCTGAGCTGTGCTGTTCTGTGCAGCTCCACAACTGACTAGTTCCAGTCGGTGGCAGCCCTAGCAACTGCTGATTGGCAAGGGTACTGGGTGTCGTACCCCCACCAATCAGACATTGATGACCTATCACAAGTCTATGTCATCAATGATAATGTCCTGGACACCTTCCCAATACTAAAGAAGACAGGATGAGATGAGCTACCAGTGGAAGAGTTGAGTCACATCACTGGATCTCTATAATAGTTGGACAGTAGAATACAAGCAATAAAAGAAGCCCCATAGTAAACACATAGTAAGTACCATAATAACAGACAATTATTTTTAATCTTCAGAGATTCCATAATAACAGAGTTTCTAGCACAGGACTGGCGCATAGCAAATGTAGTGCCAATATTCAAAAAGGGGACAAAAACTGATCTTGGAAATTATAGGGCGGTAAGCTTAACCTCTACTGTTGGTAAAATCATTGAGGGTTTCTTAAGAGATGCTATACTGGATTATATCAAGAAGGAAAACCTCGTGACCCAGTATCAACATGGGTTTACGAGGGACCGTTCCTGTAAAACTAATCTGATAAGCTTCTATGAGGAGGTTAGTTCCAGACTGGACCATGGAAATGCAGTGGATGTTTTTATATGGACCTTTCAAAAGCTTCTGATACGGGAAAACACAAAACATATACACAAAGTGAGAATAACGGTGATAGGGGAAAATATTTGTAACTGGGTTAAGAACTGGCTCAGAGATAGAAAACAAACTGTGGTTATTAATGGAACACACTGGGACTGGATCAGAGTTAACACTCGGGAACCACAGGGTCAGTGTTGGACCTTCTTGTTTTTAACATATTTATTAATGACCTTGTAGGGGGCATACAGAGTAGAATCTCAATATTTACAGATGACACTAAACTCTGCAGGGTAATCAATACAGAGGAGGACAATTTTTACCTCTATACAAGTCACTAGTGCGACCACACTGCAATACTAAGAGAGGTTATTAGAGGACTGGGGGATCTGCAAACCAAGACAGGTTATTAGAGGACTGAGGGGTCTGCAATACCAAGACAGGTTATTAGAGGACTGAGGGGTCTGCAATACCAAGACAGGTTATTAGAGGACTGAGGGGTCTGCAATACCAAGACAGGTTATTAGAGGACTGGGGGTCTGTAATACCAAGACAGGTTATTAGAGGACTGGGGGTCTGCAATACCAAGACAGGTTATTAGAGGATGAGGGTCTGCAATACCAAGACAGGTTATTAGAGGACTGAGGGGTCTGCAATACCAAGACAGGTTATTAGAGGACTGAGGGGTCTGCAATACCAAGACAGGTTATTAGAGGACTGAGGTGTCTGCAATACCAAGACAGGTTATTAGAGGACTGAGGGGTCTGCAATACCAAGACAGGTTATTAGAGGACTGAGGGGTCTGTAATACCAAGACAGGTTATTAGAGGATTGGGGAGTCTGCAATACCAAGACAGGTTATTAGAGGACTGGGGGTCTGCAATACCAAGACAGGTTATTAGAGGATTGGGGAGTCTGCAATACCAAGACAGGTTATTAGAGGACTGGGGGTCTGCAATACCAAGACAGGTTATTAGAGGATTGGGAGTCTGCAATACCAAGACAGGTTATTAGAGGACTGGGGGATCTGCAATACCAAGACAGGTTATTAGAGGATTGGGGTCTGCAATACCAAGACAGGTTATTAGAGGACTGAGGGTCTGCAATACCAAGACAGGTTATTAGAGGACTGAGGGGTCTGCAATACCAAGACAGGTTATTAGAGGACTGAGGGTCTGCAATACCAGACAGGTTATTAGAGGACTGGGGGTCTGCAATACCAAGACAGGTTATTAGAGGACTGAGGGGTCTGCAATACCAAGACAGGCTATTAGAAGACTGAGGGTCTGCAATACCAAGACAGGTTATTAGAGGACTGGGGGTCTGTAATACCAAGACAGGTTATTAGAGGATTGGGGAGTCTGCAATACCAAGACAGGTTATTAGAGGACTGGGGGTCTGCAATACCAAGACAGGTTATTAGAGGATTGGGGAGTCTGCAATACCAAGACAGGTTATTAGAGGACTGGGGGTCTGCAATACCAAGACAGGTTATTAGAGGATGAGGGATCTGCAATACCAAGACAGGTTATTAGAGGACTGGGGGTCTGCAATACCAAGACAGGTTATTAGAGGACTGAGGGGTCTGCAATACCAAGACAGGTTATTAGAGGACTGGAGGGTCTGCAATACCGAGACAGGTTATTAGAGGACTGAGGGGTCTGCAATACCAAGACAGGTTATTAGAGGACTGAGGGGTCTGCAATACCAAGACAGGTTATTAGAGGACTGAGGGGTCTGCAATACCAAGACAGGTTATTAGAGGACTGAGGGGTCTGCAATACCAAGACAGGTTATTAGAGGACTGAGGGGTCTGCAATACCAAGACAGGTTATTAGAGGACTGAGGGGTCTGCAATACCAAGACAGGTTATTAGAGGACTGAGGGGTCTGCAATACCAAGACAGGTTATTAGAGGATTGGGGATCTGCAATACCAAGACAGGTTATTAGAGGACTGGGGGTCTGCAATACCAAGACAGGTTATTAGAGGATGGGGTCTGCAATACCAAGACAGGTTATTAGAGGACTGAGGGTCTGCAATACCAAGACAGGTTATTAGAGGACTGAGGGGTCTGCAATACCAAGACAGGTTATTAGAGGACTGGGGGTCTGCAATACCAAGACAGGTTATTAGAGGACTGGGGAGTCTGCAATACCAAGACAGGTTATTAGAGGACTGGGGGTCTGCAATACCAAGACAGGTTATTAGAGGATTGGGGGTCTGCAATACCAAGACAGGTTATTAGAGGACTGGGGGTCTGCAATACCAAGACAGGTTATTAGAGGATTGGGGGTCTGCAATACCAAGACAGGTTATTAGAGGACTGAGGGGTCTGCAATACCAAGACAGGTTATTAGAGGACTGAGGGGTCTGCAATACCAAGACAGGTTATTAGAGGATGGAGGGTCTGCAATACCAGACAGGTTATTAGAGGACTGGGGGGTCTGCAATACCAAGACAGGTTATTAGAGGACTGAGGGTCTGCAATACCAAGACAGGTATTAGAAGACTGAGGGGTCTGCAATACCAAGACAGGTTATTAGAGGACTGAGGGGTCTGTAATACCAAGACAGGTTATTAGAGGATGGGGAGTCTGCAATACCAAGACAGGTTATTAGAGGACTGGGGGTCTGCAATACCAAGACAGGTTATTAGAGGATTGGGGAGTCTGCAATACCAAGACAGGTTATTAGAGGACTGGGGGATCTGCAATACCAAGACAGGTTATTAGAGGATTGGGGATCTGCAATACCAAGACAGGTTATTAGAGGACTGGGGGGTCTGCAATACCAAGACAGGTTATTAGAGGACTGAGGGGTCTGCAATACCAAGACAGGTTATTAGAGGACTGGAGGGTCTGCAATACCGAGACAGGTTATTAGAGGACTGGGGGGTCTGCAATACCAAAACAGGTTATTAGAGGACTGGGGAGGGGTCTGCAATACCAAGACAGGATATGAGAGGATGAGGGGTCTGCAATACCAAGACAGGTTATTAGAGGACTGAGGGGTCTGCAATACCAAGACAGGTTATTAGAGGACTGAGGGGTCTGCAATACCAAGACAGGTTATTAGAGGACTGGAGGGTCTGCAATACCAAGACAGGTTATTAGAGGACTGAGGGGTCTGCAATACCAAGACAGGTTATTAGAGGACTGAGGGGTCTGCAATACCAAGACAGGTTATTAGAGGACTGAGGGGTCTGCAATACCAAGACAGGTTATTAGAGGACTGGGGATCTGCAATACCAAGACAGGTTATTAGAGGACTGGGGGGTCTGCAATACCAAGACAGGTTATTAGAGGACTGAGGGGTCTATAATACCAAGACAGGTTATTAGAGGACTGAGGGGTCTGCAATACCAAGACAGGTTATTAGAGGACTGAGGGGTCTGCAATACCAAGACAGGTTATTAGAGGACTGGTGGTCGGCAATACCAAGACAGGTTATTAGAGGACTGGGGGTCTGCAATACCAAGACAGGTTATTAGAGGACTGAGGGGTCTGCAATACCAAGACAGGTTATTAGAGGACTGAGGGGTCTGCAATACCAAGACAGGTTATTAGAGGACTGGGGGGTCTGCAATACCAAGACAGGTTATTAGAGGACTGGGGGTCTGCAATACCAAGACAGGTTATTAGAGGACTGGGGGATCTGCAATACAAGACAGGTTATTAGAGGATTGGGGAGTCTGCAATACCAAGACAGGTTATTAGAGGACTGAGGGGTCTGTAATACCAAGACAGGTTATTAGAGGACTGAGGGGTCTGTAATACCAAGACAGGTTATTAGAGGACTGGGGGTCTACAATACCAAGACAGGTTATTAGAGGACTGAGGGGTCTGCAATACCAAGACAGGCTATTAGAGGACTGAGGGGGTCTGCAATACCAAGACAGGTTATTAGAGGACTGAGGGGTCTGCAATACCAAGACAGGTTATTAGAGGACTGGGGGGTCTGCAATACCAAGACAGGTTATTAGAGGACTGAGGGGTCTGCAATACCAAGACAGGTTATTAGAGGACTGAGGGGGTCTGCAATACCAAGACAGGTTATTAGAGGACTGGGGGGTCTGCAATACCAAGACAGGTTATTAGAGGACTGGGGGGTCTACAATACCAAGACAGGTTATTAGAGGACTGAGGGTCTGCAATACCAAGACAGGTTATTAGAGGACTGAGGGGGTCTGCAATACCAAGACAGGTTATTAGAGGACTGGGGGGTCTGCAATACCAAGACAGGTTATTAGAGGACTGAGGGTCTGCAATACCAAGACAGGTTATTAGAGGACTGAGGGGGTCTGCAATACCAAGACAGGTTATTAGAGGACTGGGGGGTCTGCAATACCAAGACAGGTTATTAGAGGATTGGGATCTGCAATACCAAGACAGGTTATTAGAGGACTGGGGGGTCTGCATACCAAGACAGGTTATTAGAGGACTGAGGGGTCTATAATACCAAGACAGGTTATTAGAGGACTGAGGGGTCTGCAATACCAAGACAGGTTATTAGAGGACTGAGGGGTCTGCAATACCAAGACAGGTTATTAGAGGACTGGTGGTCGGCAATACCAAGACAGGTTATTAGAGGACTGGGGGTCTGCAATACCAAGACAGGTTATTAGAGGACTGAGGGGTCTGCAATACCAAGACAGGTTATTAGAGGACTGAGGGGTCTGCAATACCAAGACAGGTTATTAGAGGACTGGGGGGTCTGCAATACCAAGACAGGTTATTAGAGGACTGGGGGGTCTGCAATACCAAGACAGGTTATTAGAGGACTGGGGGATCTGCAATACCAAGACAGGTTATTAGAGGATTGGGGAGTCTGCAATACCAAGACAGGTTATTAGAGGACTGGGGGGTCTGCAATACCAAGACAGGTTATTAGAGGAGATGGGGGGATCTACAATACTAAGACAGTTTATTAGAGGACTGAGGGGTCTGCAATACCAAGACAGGTTATTAGAGGACTGAGGGGTCTGCAATACAAGACAGGTTATTAGAGGACTGAGGGGGTCTGCAATACCAAGACAGGTTATTAGAGGACTGGGGGGGTCTGCAATACCAAGACAGGTTATTAGAGGACTGAGGGGTCTGCAATACCAAGACAGGTTATTAGAGGACTGGAGGTCTGCAATACCGAGACAGGTTATTAGAGGACTGAGGGGTCTGCAATACCAAGACAGGTTATTAGAGGACTGGAGGGTCTGCAATACCGAGACAGGTTATTAGAGGACTGGGGGGTCTGCAATACCAAGACAGGTTATTAGAGGACTGAGGGGTCTGCAATACCAAGACAGGTTATTAGAGGACTGAGGGGTCTGCAATACCAAGACAGGTTATTAGAGGACTGGGGGTCTACAATACAAAGCAGGTTTATAATAAATCTAAGAAGGTATTAGGAGGGGGTCTGCAATACCAAGACAGGGTTATTAGAGGACTGAGGGGTCTGCAATACCAAGACAGGTTATTAGAGGACTGGTGGTCGGCAATACCAAGACAGGCTTATTAGAAGACTGAGGGGTCTGCAATACCAAGACAGGTTATTAGAGGACTGGGGGTCTGCAATACCAAGACAGGTTATTAGAGACTGAGGGGTCTGCAATACCAAGACAGGTTATTAGAGGACTGAGGGGTCTGCAATACCAAGACAGGTTATTAGAGGACTGGGGGTCTGCAATACCAAGACAGGTTATTAGAGGACTGAGGGGTCTGCAATACCAAGACAGGTTATTAGAGGACTGAGGGGTCTGCAATACCAAGACAGGTTATTAGAGGACTGGGGGTCTGCAATACCAAGACAGGTTATTAGAGGATGGGGAGTCTGCAATACCAAGACAGGTTATTAGAGGACTGAGGGGTCTGCAATACCAAGACAGGTTATTAGAGGATTGGGGATCTGCAATACCAAGACAGGTTATTAGAGGACTGGGGGGTCTGCAATACCAAGACAGGTTATTAGAGGACTGAGGGGTCTATAATACCAAGACAGGTTATTAGAGGACTGAGGGGTCTGCAATACCAAGACAGGTTATTAGAGGACTGAGGGGGTCTGCAATACCAAGACAGGTTATTAGAGGACTGAGGGGGTCTGCAATACCAAGACAGGTTATTAGAGGACTGGGGGGTCTGCAATACCAAGACAGGTTATTAGAGGACTGAGGGGTCTGCAATACCAAGACAGGTTATTAGAGGACTGAGGGGTCTGCAATACCAAGACAGGTTATTAGAGGACTGGGGGGTCTGCAATACCAAGACAGGTTATTAGAGGACTGGGGGGTCTACAATACCAAGACAGGTTATTAGAGGACTGAGGGGGTCTGCAATACCAAGACAGGTTATTAGAGGACTGGGGGGTCTACAATACCAAGACAGGTTATTAGAGGACTGAGGGGGTCTGCAATACCAAGACAGGTTATTAGAGGACTGGGGGGTCTACAATACCAAGACAGTTTATTAGAGGACTGAGGGGTCTGCAATACCAAGACAGGTTATTAGAGGACTGAGGGGTCTGCAATACCAAGACAGGTTATTAGAGGACTGGGGGGTCTGCAATACCAAGACAGGTTATTACACTTGGGTTAATTAGTTTGGAAAAACAAAGACTTAGGGGTGATCTTATTGCGATGTACAAATATATGAGGGGACAGTACAGAGATCTGTATAATCTTTTTACACCTCTGCCTGCGAATAGGACAACAGGGGCATCACCTATATCTGGAGGAAAGAAGATTAAATCATAATCGCAGACACAAATTCTTTACTGTAAGAGCAGTGAGACTATGGATTCTTTACTGTACGAGCAGTGAGACTATGGATTCTTTACTGTACGAGCAGTGACACTATGGATCCTTTACTGTAAGAGCAGTGAGACTGTGGATTCTTTACTGTAAGAGCAGTGATACTATGGATTCTTTACTGTACGAGCAGTGAGACTATGGATCCTTTACTGTACGAGCAGTGAGACTATGGATTCTTTACTGTAAGAGCAGTGACACTATGGATTCTTTACTGTAAGAGCAGTGACACTATGGATTCTTTACTGTAAGAGCAGTGACACTATGGATTCTTTACTGTAAGAGCAGTGAGACTATGGATTCTTTACTGTACGATCAGTGAGACTATGGATTTTTTACTGTAAGAGCAGTGACAATATGCATTCTTTACGAGCAGTGAGACTGTGGATTATTTACTGTAAGAGCAGTGAGACTATGGATTCTTTACTGTAAGAGCAGTGAGACTATGGATTCTTTACTGTAAGAGCAGTGACACTATGGATTCTTCACTGTAAGAGCAGTGACACTATGGATTTTTTACTATAAGAGCAGTGAGACTATGGATTCTTTACTGTACGAGCAGTGACACTATGGATTCTTTACTATAGGAGCAGTGACACTATGGATTCTTTACTGTACGAGCAGTGACACTATGGATTCTTTTCTGTATGAGCAGTGAGACTGTGGATTATTTACTGTAAGAGCAGTGAGACTATGGATTCTTTACTGTACGAGCAGTGAGACTGTGGATTATTTACTGTAAGAGCAGTGACACTATGCATTTTCTACTGTACGAGCAGTGAGACTATGGATTCCTTACTATAAGAGCAGTGAGACTATGGATTCTTTACTATAAGAGCAGTGAGACTATGGATTCTTTACTGTAAGAGCAGTGAGACTATGGATTCTTTACGAGCAGTGAGGCTGTGGATTATTTACTGTTAGAGCAGTGACACTATGAATTCTTTACTATAAGAACAGTGAGACTATGGATTCTTTTTTCTACGGGCAGTGACTCTATGGATTATTTACTGTATGAGCAGTGTCACTATGGATTCTTTACTATAAGAGCAGTGAAACTATGGATTCTTCACTGTAAGAGCAGTGAGACTATGGATTCTTTACTGTACGAGCAGTGAGACTATGGATTCTTTACTATAAAAGCAGTGAAACTATGGATTCTTCACTGTACGAGCAGTGGGACTATGAATTATATACTGTAAGACAGTGAGACTATGGATTCTTTACTGTAAGATCAGTGACACTATGGATTCTTTACTGTACGAGCAGTGAGACTATGGATTCTTTACTGTACAAGCAGTAAGACTATGGATTCTTTACTGTACGAGCAGTGAGACTATGGATTCTTTACTGTACGAGCAGTGACACTATGGATCCTTTACTGTAAGATCAGTGAGACTATGGATTCTTTACTGTACGAGCAGTGAGACTATGGATTCTTTACTGTACGAGCAGTGAGACTATGGATTCTTTACTGTAAGATCAGTGAGACTATGGATTCTTTACTGTACGAGCAGTGAGACTATGGATCCTTTACTGCAAGAGCAGTGAGACTATGGATCCTTTACTGTAAGAGCAGTGACACTATGGATTCTTTACTGTACGAGCAGTGAGACTATGGATCCTTTACTGTAAGAGCAGTGAGACTATGGATCCTTTACTGTACGAGCAGTGAGACTATGGATTCTATACTGTAAGAGCAGTGACACTATGGATTCTTTACTATAAGAGCAGTGAAACTATGGATTCTTCACTGTAAGAGCAGTGAGACTATGGATTCTTTACTGTACGAGCAGTGAGACTATGGATTCTTTACTATAAGAGCAGTGAAACTATGGATTCTTCACTGTACGAGCAGTGGGACTATGAATTATATACTG
Organism: Allobates femoralis; assembly: GCA_033576535.1. NCBI lineage: Eukaryota > Metazoa > Chordata > Amphibia > Anura > Aromobatidae > Allobates > Allobates femoralis. The sequence continues at coordinate 175,222,976 of JARQOC010000008.1, forward strand.
TAAGACAGTGAGACTATGGATTCTTTACTGTAAGATCAGTGACACTATGGATTCTTTACTGTACGAGCAGTGAGACTATGGATTCTTTACTGTACAAGCAGTAAGACTATGGATTCTTTACTGTACGAGCAGTGAGACTATGGATTCTTTACTGTACGAGCAGTGACACTATGGATCCTTTACTGTAAGATCAGTGAGACTATGGATTCTTTACTGTACGAGCAGTGAGACTATGGATTCTTTACTGTACGAGCAGTGAGACTATGGATTCTTTACTGTAAGATCAGTGAGACTATGGATTCTTTACTGTACGAGCAGTGAGACTATGGATCCTTTACTGTAAGAGCAGTGAGACTATGGATCCTTTACTGTAAGAGCAGTGAGACTATGGATCCTTTACTGTACGAGCAGTGAGACTATGGATTCTTTACTGTACGAGCAGTGAGACTATGGATTCTTTACTGTACGAGCAGTGACACTATGGATTCTTTACTGTACGAGCAGTGACACTATGGATCCTTTACTGTAAGATCAGTGACACTATGGATTCTTTACTGTACGAGCAGTGAGACTATGGATCCTTTACTGTAAGAGCAGTGAGACTATGGATCCTTTACTGTACGAGCAGTGAGACTATGGATTCTATACTGTAAGAGCAGTGACACTATGGATTCTTTACTATAAGAGCAGTGAAACTATGGATTCTTCACTGTAAGAGCAGTGAGACTATGGATTCTTTACTGTACGAGCAGTGAGACTATGGATTCTTTACTATAAGAGCAGTGAAACTATGGATTCTTCACTGTACGAGCAGTGGGACTATGAATTATATACTGTAAGACAGTGAGACTATGGATTCTTTACTGTAAGATCAGTGACACTATGGATTCTTTACTGTACGAGCAGTGAGACTATGGATTCTTTACTGTACAAGCAGTAAGACTATGGATTCTTTACTGTACGAGCAGTGACACTATGGATTCTTTACTGTAAGATCAGTGAGACTATGGATTCTTTACTGTACGAGCAGTGAGACTATGGATTCTTTACTGTACGAGCAGTGAGACTATGGATTCTTTACTGTACGAGCAGTGACACTATGGATCCTTTACTGTAAGATCAGTGAGACTATGGATTCTTTACTGTACGAGCAGTGAGACTATGGATTCTTTACTGTACGAGCAGTGAGACTATGGATTCTTTACTGTAAGATCAGTGAGACTATGGATTCTTTACTGTACGAGCAGTGAGACTATGGATCCTTTACTGTAAGAGCAGTGAGACTATGGATCCTTTACTGTAAGAGCAGTGAGACTATGGATCCTTTACTGTACGAGCAGTGAGACTATGGATTCTTTACTGTACGAGCAGTGAGACTATGGATTCTTTACTGTACGAGCAGTGACACTATGGCACTCTCTGCTGTATGATGTTATAATGAGTGATTCACTATTAAAATTTCAGACGGGCCTGGATGCTTTTCTTGACAAATATCAGATTCACGTTCTGGTGTTTCTGTGGCTCCCATGGAGGTTCTCATCATGAGAGGGAGGGACCACCTTAGGAACATCTCTTCTCTGTCCCGTGACCAAGATGATTCTTTACGTGATTCCCTCTTTGCCTATCAGATAGTAACATGAAACAATAATAAGGGAGTAATGGAAAAAACCCAATTGAATGGTTAAGACGTGTGTTCCTGATACTTTTCTCTATGTGAAGGAAGTAAGAAGAAGACGACAACCAGTGGTTGTTCCAAGTGACTGTGGAGCGAGGATGAGAACCAACCCCAGGAAGGTGGACTTCTTCCCTATGATGTCCCCTTTCCTCTTTGTGAATGAAACATCCAAATCAATGAGTTTTTGTTTGTAAAATGCGAAAAAAGCCCTGGTGAAAAGGTTGTAATCTCTGTAACCCAAGGGTTAAACGTTCTGTTTTCCCATTGCATGATCTGAGTCAATATTTAGCTTGTTTCCTCATCTCTAATCGTTGACCCCTTGTGTGGGATGTTGGCGTTGTGGTCCTGTTGAGTCATTTGAGGGTCATTTCATACTTTGTTCCTGGGACATAGAAAACAGATCTCGCTCTTCTCTCATCTCGTAAAACCATGAAGATCTCCACCACCTTCCAATTCATTCTTCTTTCACTCCTTCATGTACCCCGGGTGAGCTCATCGGATCCGTGCACAGAATTTAAGATATTACCCATCAATTTCGCCCAGGTAAGAAGTTAGGATAGAAGACTTCTAATGTGCGCTCATCTTATTCAGAAACTCTCCTAATGGCATAAGCTGCTGTTTAATTCTATGGTGTTATATGCGTGTCGCCCCAGGGTGTGAGATACTCAGGTGTCAGGCAGCAAAGGGGTTAATTGTGTCACATGGAATGGCGGCCGCGCCTGATCCCGTATCCTGGGGACTATTCACTTGAAAAGGGGTATTTACAGTGGAGTATGTACAAGTTTATAATGTGTCGTGACGCCACCTGCAGTACCTGGTATGTACAAGTTTATAATTTGTCGTGACGCCACCTGCAGTACCTGGTGAGATGTCACCAGCGCCGCCACAGTCCTCCGGAGGTCGGTGGTATTGCGGCTGAGGTGTTGTAGTCGTCCGCAGGCAGGACTGGGACCCACAGGGCAGCGATTCCTGTGAAAGGAACGAGTTCATGCAAAGAAAGATGTAGCAGAGTCAAAAGTCACTTCACCAGGTACTTTACTGGAACTTGTGCAGAGTCATTACAGTCCTCAGTGCAGTTAGGTGTTAGAATGACAAGTGGCTACGGGTGGCTGCAGGCGGATCTCTGGTAGATAGACGGAACCCCCTATATGTGCCTTTCTTGTTCCTTTTCTTCCCTGCTTCCCAGTAGCTGTGTGAAGCCTGACCTCGTGAAGAGTAGATCTGACCTCCTGCTGTCTCTCTTTCCTTCCTTGCTCCCGTCAGGTAACCTTCTGTTGAACACTGCGGCTCTTTGGATACTGCGACTCTTTGCATAGCGGTTTGCCAACTGTGTCTGGTCCCCTCTAATGGTCGCTTGGGAATCAGGGCCGTATCTAGAGATACCCCAGAATTTCGGATTTTCTGTGGGCCTTGAAGGCAACCACAGGTGTGGGCTCCAGTACCCGGTTTCTCTCCTGGAGTGAACTCTCTCCGAGCTTCTTGCTTCCTTCTCTCCTCTGTCTGGGATCTGTTCTGGTTGCTCCCTGAGTCCCTCAGCCGAGGAGACCAGGAGACCCTCCTTCTTGGCGCAGGCTCCCTGCCTGGAACTTCACTACCTCTCCAACCCGGAGGCAGAGACCTGAAGCCCAAAAGGCCTCCGGCCACGGACAAAAGACCTCCCTTCTCCCCCTGGGGGTGACTATATACCCTCCCGGGTTACCTCCCACTGCCTGATCTAATGTGGGATGTGGGTTTAGGGTTCCGCCTACCATCCTGAAGTCTTTTTGCAGCTGGGATCTCTGCACCGCTTTTATGGGTGCAGTACCCTTCTGTGGCACCTACATAGTGGGGCGCCACATATGTTGTTTACCCAGTTTGGTCTTTTGTACTTTATCTTTTAATGGTCAAAACAACTCTCCCCTCCTTTTACAAGCATACAGTGGGCGTACCTAAAATCTGATGGGTCTCGGTGTAAAATTTGGACCTGACCCCCATTTCTTAGTCACCTTTGTAGGATTCAAAGACATAAGTGTTTCTCTCCCCTTCCCCTTCATTATGTAGTAATGTCCCCCATCCTGACCCCCACCTTCTAGACATCTATGTCCCCCATACTGTCATCCTGGAACCCTTCCTGATTAATATGTCCCCATTCCAATATATATGTTTCCAATCCTGGTATACATGTCCCCATCCTTGGCGCCTTCCAGATATATATGTCCCCAATCCTTTCATCCTGTGCCTCTTCCAGATAAATATGACCCCAATCCAGGTATATATGTCACCTGTCATGAGTCCGTCCCTTACAGGTATATATGTCGCCCATACTGTCATCCTGGGCCCCTTCTTGATTAATATAACCCCCATTCTGATATATATGTCCCCCATCCTGGTATATATATACTCATCATTGGCCCCTTCTTGATAACTATGACCCCCATCCTAATATATGTGTCCCCATTCTGGTATATACTGTATGTCCTCCATCCTGTCATCATGGGCCCCTTCCTGATAAATATTACCCATCCTGGTACATATGTCCCCCATTACTGTCATCCTTGACCCCTTCTTGATAAATATGACCCCCATCCTAGTATATATGTCCCCCATCATGGGCCCCCTACAGGTACATATGTCCCACATCCTATCATCCTGAGTCCTTCCCAATAAATATTACCCTCTTCCTAGCATACACATTCGCCATTCTGCCCCTAATGCTGAAAATAAACTCAAAAACATTATACTCACCGCCCCCCACTTCCCAAGTCCCATGGTTTCCATCTCTGTAGATCGTGTTGTGCTATGACGTCACTGCCATGCGAAGCCAATAACTTGCATGCCGATGTCAGCTGCTAGACTCTGATTGGTCAGCGGTGTGTATTGCGGTGCAGGGACCCAATGAGTCTCTACATTGCAATGCATTTCAGCTGGATGTGCCTTTGAGGATGCACAATCAAGTTGAAGAAGGCGATGGGGTCTGCAAGTCTCCTCCACCCCCTGGACCTGGTCACGACCTCTAGTTATGTCCAACTACTAGATACTAATGTGGTATTTGCTAATGTTCTGCTGCTTAGTGATCTATAAGGCTTCCTTCTACCCAACTTCACTGTTACATTGAGGAATCTAATAAAGTAAGACAAAAATATTGAATTCTCCCTATGGCGTTAACTAAATTCCGGTGTTATGCACCATCCAAACAGGCTATCCACTGGCACTAAAGCGGTTCCCCCTCTTTCAATATTGGGACAATTAACCGTCCCGTGCACTCATATAAACCAGTAATCATGTTTGGGAAAATTATGCTAAAAGGCGTTTTCTAGGACTATAGAGGACCTGCCACTTGCCAAAAATATGTCATTTGTTTGACCTTGTGTGAGAGCTCCTGTTCTCCTGAACTCGGTGATGTTTTTCTTTTGTTGCTGCTCCTCTCTGTTACTTGGATATGGCCTCCTCTTCTCTGTACATAAATCTAGTTTATGTTCTAAGGAATACACCCACAGAAAAGAATGGAAGACCACGCCCACTTGGCTTAAAATACAAAATTCACATACGAGAAAAAGGAGGCCATATCTCAGGAATGGAGAGGCCTAAGAACAAAAGATAAACATTGCTGGATTCAAGAACAGCGACATTTAGAGTAGATGAACAAATTACATATTTAGGGCAAGTGACGGGTCCAAATTTAAGGGGTTGTACAGCATTAGAAAAGTGTCATTGCTGTATTGCAAGAATAGCACTACTCGTGTCTAAAGGTTGTGAGAGGTATTGCAGTTCAGTCTAATTAACTTCATTATCTGGATATAGAACAGCGACATTTACGCCAGGTAAAAAATTTTGTATACAGTTTGTTAAGCAAATGAGAAGTCATCTTTAAAGGAAACTTAGAGGAGCATAGAACTGGCAGGAGAACTGGCACATTGTGTAATGGCTGTAGTGATACTGCAGTTCTCTTTATTCTGAAAGATGTCACGTGCGCAGATTGCACTGACTTCGCTGATGCTGCTCTGTGTGTTTATGTTTGCATTCCTTCAGAAGCTGTATGAGGTACAGATGTGAAGGTCTTGTGATCTGCTGTTGGTGATGTAGGTATAAGATGTGAAGGTCTTGTGATATGCTGTTGGTGATGTAGGTATAGATGTGAAGGTCTTGTGATATGCTGTTGGTGATGTAGGTATAGATGTGAAGGTCTTGTGATATGCTGTTGGTGATGTAGGTATAGATGTGAAGGTCTTGTGATATGCTGTTGGTGATGTAGGTATAGATGTGAAGGTCTTGTGCTCAATTGTTGGTTGATGTGAGGCTGGGTGTGGCTCACCTGGAGTTCCCTCCCACTGGCCTTTAAGTAGCCTTCACTTTCCTCAATCAGACACCGTTGATAGCGTTATTTACTCATGGTCACTGAGCTTTGAAGATGCCTTGCTGCTGGGCTGAAGTCTCTCTTGGAGTTCTATTGCCTTGGGAGTAGCTGTGATTCCTGACCCATGGGTGGAGGTAGGGGCCCTCAGCCTAGGGTTAATTAGAAGCTTAGGAAAAAAGGGTGGTGGCTCGGACCTCCTCACCATCAGAGGCTCCTCCGAGAACAGGGCGAGCCAGGGACCACAGCATCAGGGTCAGATTAGGCTCCCCTAACCCCTTCACCCATCACACCATCTAGTTACCTAATTCCCTCAGCTCCTAAGCATGACAAAAGAGAATCGCTGTAGCATTCATTGCCGAAACACAAAGTACCAGTCCACAAGTCTCTTCAATACCAGTTATACATACTAGATTCTCTTCAATACCAGTTATACATACTAGATTCTTTGATAGGGCGTTGATCCAGGGAACTAGTCTGATTGCCGTATCTGGAGTCAGGAAGGAATTTTTTCCCCCAATGTGGAGCTTAGTGTTGCCACATGGGGTTATTTTGCCTTCCTCTGGATCAACATGTTAGGCTATGGGTTGAACTAGATGGACTTAAAGTCTTCCTTCAACCTTAAAAACTATGTTACTATGTTACTATGTAATAATGTGATCAGGAGTCAGACTATAAGCAGGTGTACTTGCAGTCATGTTCGTCCATGAAGACACCAATCATACTGATCTATTGTCTTGTGAACTGTGTCCTGCGTCTTTGTAAACAATGCAGTATGTGAATGGTGATGTAATATGTTATGAATCATGTTCATTGTATAATGTCTGGTACTTTTCTATGTAGAATGTACAGTAATGGTGTGCCTGATTGCCAGAGTGCCAGACAAACACTAATTAAGTCTCGGAACTAGCCCATAATGTGTTGGGACTAGCCCACAATGGGAGGGATTGGTGTCAGTAAAGTGACCGTTTCTTGTAGGACTTCAGATAGGTTTCAGACTGTGACTATAGTAGACCTATGGTCTGAGAGGTCATCAAGTCCACATGCAGTGGATGACTTGTGGCAACTAAGAAAAAGGAGACATGAGACTGAATTGAGATAGCGTGATCCTAGAGTGAGACCAAGAGGCACTGTCGAAGTTAGAGACCGATTGTCCAACAAGGTGGCCCCAAAGCAGAGAGGGTCCAGAGGATTGAACTTTTGTGACAAGGCTCCAAGCCTAAAAGGTAATGGGTCAGGATGGACTGCTACATGAACAGAGTCGGTATTCTACTCAAGAGTCTGCAAGTGTAAGGTTCTTCCCTGACACTATTGGCAAACCCCCTATTCTCCTCCCCTACAAGGAGCTGCATCTAGGAGCATGAGGCTATTCTCTGACCATAGTGATTAAAACCCCTGTCATGTACACACTTCTCAGTACATGAAATGGGGTGCGCCTGCAAGGGTTAAGTAATCTTCTCTCACTCCATCCAACACTCAACCTCTGTTATAGGCTATAGAGCGAACATAAATCCCCAACACCCCAACACAGTTCACACACCTCGGCTACACAACATGCTGCGAAAACTCATCAAACATGGGGTGATGAGTCTCTGAAATATACTACTTTCTGATAGTACTGTCATCTTTCCTATCATAAATTTACCTGTTCATAGATAGGAAACATGATGTGGATTGTATAATCAAGTTGGAAGATATTAATTTGGGGATGATGGCCTGATGTCACAATTATGAGAAAATGTTCATGTTCCTCCTCTGGTGATTGTGGTGCCAAAAATGTACCTCTCATAACTGCAGGACCTATGTACACCTCAATATTTATAAGTTTCCACTGGTGTCAAACAGTCTGACATGATCCTTTTGATCACAACACACAGATGTAGCAGGAAAGGCAGTTCTCTGTGTTTCTGTACACAAAATTCAGTCTGGCTGTGTCCCTTACCTGCTGTAATTACCTGTCGTCACCAGGGGTCCTTAGCTTCAATGAACCTTTCTCTGCTTGATTAATTTTTCCTCACCTCAATATTCACAACCGATCCCATGTTTTTTAGTGTGTAAGGGTGAATGGATGCATGCCCTCTTTGAGGAGTAGAGACGTAGAGCCTCCGGAACGGGAGAGGGACTGTCACAGACTGAGCAGGGTTGTACTGGGACACATAGGACCAGACGGAATGGGAACAACCCAACGAGAGCTAGAACTGTGTCTGATCTGTAAAACTAAAATGGCCTTGAAGTTACGCGTCCGCTATCTCATGTGTAAAGTTGTTAGGAAAGAACTGTTAAGTAAAGACACACTGTTGAAGCCGAACTGGTGTTCTCCTTGTGTAAGTGAATTGTTATCCGGTCCTAGCCAGCCGGAGGCAGTGTCAGTGTGTTGCCCCTACGGTCTTGCTGTGACAAATGGTATTTTATGCCCACCTAATGTAATACCATGTTTGGGAAGAATTGCAGCTCCCGCCGCTAGAAGTCTGAAGCATCCAACACAGCCTGAACTTCAACCAGGAAGCTAAGCACTGGAGGGCCTAGCTTAGGCTGTGACTCAGTTTCTGGTTGGAGGGAGGGGGTAGCTGCGTAGTAAGGCTGAGTAAATCATAGGAGAGGTTCAGTCAGGAGCGAGTCTGGAGGTTGCTCTGAGAGACCAGCTGCAAGGCAGGGCACCAGGCCCTAGTTTACTAAGGCTTACTAGTAACAGAAAATGGAGGCTAGTGGGTTTCATATTTACTAGCCACTCAAGTGGAACCTTCCGGGGTTGTCATAGTACAGAGGATCGGGGAACTGCCCCGAAGGAAGCACGGATACCCACCGGATCCGAGCTACTAGCCTGGCTGGAGGTTAGCCACAGCAACTAAGAGGGAGTAAAGGATAGCTCAAGAGCACCTAGAAACCTACAACAAGGTCAAGTCAACGGGTAGGCCACTATACTCACCCAGCAGACTAGACTGCGGTTCTTCCAAAACTGGCCGGACCTCATACCTGGTGGTGCTTGTTAACTCTGGATTTGCTGCAGCAAACTTCAGTAAAGCAAAGAGACTGAATCTGTGTGTCTCCTGTCACTCTGCACCTCATCATTGCCACCACTACCTTCATCATCCCCTGGGCGCCAGCCCTAGTTGGGAAGGGTTTTACATCTTCACTAGTCATAACACCTATTTCCCAGTAATTATTTGCAGTGCTGACCACCTCTTGGCTGAAGACAGGAACTGGTGTCACAAAATCCTTATATTTTTTTACAGCTTTTATTTCTACATTCTTACTCTCTTCCTTTCAAGGTGAGTTAGGGCCACAGCACTGGACATAGCCACCGTGAACTCTAACTTTGCCCAGTTGCTGTGTCCTGCCTGGACGTACAGCCTACACGGCACAAGTCCAAGCACATAGCCAGGACCATAACTTTTATGTAGGGTGCCAGGTCATCTGGGAGTCAATCCCGCGCCCCCGACTACCGCCCCGTGACACCCTAGAGGATGCCCACCCATCTAATATTAATGACCTGCCCTAAAGCTGGCAAAGTCAAAAACTAACACTGCAACACCTCCATTCTCAGGGTCACGAGGTCACTGAGGTCTTAACAGTATTCAATCAACTTCTGGAATTGGAAAATCAAGGAAACCATACTGTGTGTGATGTATCTTTGTATTCCCCATCCTATCTCTACAGATAAATGGTCTATGGAACATAAAATCTGTGGTGTCCAGCGACGCACTGAGCGCTCTCAGGGATCTGCAGTACGCTTACGTCAAACTATCTCTAGGAGAGGAAGAAGGAAAGATAACACAATTCTTCAATCCGTAAGTTTCTATAATTCAATGTAAGTGCCGCACTACACACTGTTTTGCCGTGTTTTTGGGGTTCAAGAAAATGATCAGATTTTTTCCCTATGGGTAATCCCATCTTCTTTTTCTTCTTTTCTGTTCATGTAGTAATCTAGGTGTGTTATGGAGGTCCCCTAGGCCAGGATTGTGGTGCCCTCTACCTTTACTATTACAATCATTAGTTTCAGCGGAATTTACACGGATACCGAAAACCGGTAATCTGAAACCAGCTATAAAGATGAGGGTAGAGATGTAGGGCGGTGCAGAACTGTGGAAAGGACGGGTAGGTGATAGACAGAGATAAGGAGGAGATGTAGGGCGGTGCAGAACTGTGGAAAGGACGGGTAGGTGATAGACAGAGATAAGGAGGAGATGTAGGGCGGTGCAGCACTGTGGAAAGGATGGGTAGGTGATAGACAGAGATGAGGAGGAGATGTAGGGCAGTGCAGCACTGTGGAGAGGATGGGTAGGTGATAGACAGAGATGAGGAGGAGATGTAGAACGGTGCAGCACTGTGGAAAGGATGGGTAGGTGATAGACAGAGATGAGGAGGAGATGTAGGGCGGTGCAGCACTGTGGAAAGGATGGGTATGTGATAGACAGAGATGAGGAGGAGATGTAGGGCGGTGCAGGACTGTGGAAAGGATGGGTAGGTGATAGACAGAGATAAGGAGGAGATGTAGGGCAGTGTTGAGGAGGGGTAGGTGATAGACAGAGATGAGGAGGAGATGCAGGGCGGTGCAGCACTGTGGAGAGGATGGGTAGGTGATAGACAGAGATGAGGGAGGTGATGTAGGGTGTTGCAGAACTGTGGAAAGGATGGGTATGTGATAGACAGAGATAACAAAGGAGATGTAGGGTGGTGGAGAGGAGAGGTAGGTGATAGACAGAGATGAGAAGGAGATGTAGGGCGTTGCAGCACTGTGGAGAGGATGAGTAGGTTATAGACAGAGATGAAGAGATGTTGGATGGTGCAGTACTGTGGAGGATAGGTATGGGGGTAGAGATGAGGAGGAGTTATAGGGCGGTGCAGAACTGTGGAGAGGACGGGTAGGTGATAGACAGAGATGAGGAGATGTAGGGAGGTGCAGCACTGTGGAGAGGATAGAGGATAGGTAGGTGATAGACAGATATGAGTAGGAGATGTAGGGCGGTGCAGATCTGTGGAGAGGACAGGTAGGTGATAGACAGAGATGAGGGAGGAGATGTAGGGGAGTGCAGCACTGTGGAGAGGATAGAGGATAGGTAGGTGATAGACAGATATGAGTAGGAGATGTAGGGCGGTGCAGATCTGTGGAGAGGACAGGTAGGTGATAGACAGAGATGAGGAGGAGATGTAGGGCGGTGCAGAACTGTGGAAAGGACGGGTAGGTGATAGACAGAGATGAGGAGGAGATGTAGGGCGGTGCAGCACTGTGGAGAGGACAGGTAGGTGATAGACAGAGATGAGATGTAGGGAGCTGCTGCACTGTGAAGAGCTTTATGGTGAGAACAAGCAATCTGAATTGAATCCACGTTTTGTGAAATATCTGTGAAGAAAACAATGCAACAAGACAGCATTGTCTGCACAGACCCTTATGAGAAAAAAATAAGTTTCGGTTACTCTGTAACTTTTCAATCTGATGTATCACAAAAAACACTTTGCCTTAATATTACAGAATATCAGAGAGTATAAACAGTGGAGCATTTGTTTTAGAGCGGGTGAATGATGGGAAGGAGACTCTGGTCTACAGAGATGTCGCTCAGAAAGGTAAGATCGCTCACGCTGCTGTATTACACTCTCGGCGGTGGGACTTCACAAGTTCAAAAACAGCCAATGCAAAAGGTTTATTCAGGATTAGAACAAGAAGGACGATTTCTTCCAAAACCAGCACCAGAACTCTCCATCAGCTGTATGTGATATGTGATATTGTAGCTCAGCTTCATTTTCTATAATGGAACTGTACTACAATATGAAACCCGACAGACAGGTGTCACCGTCTTTTTGGAAGAAAGCAGCACCGTGAAGGTTGGTCTACTGTCTAGCCATGTTGCATAATCACCTGCCTCTGGCCCGTGACTCGTTCTGGGGACCTTATACTGGTAGGTTTCCACTGCTACTGAGCCACAGCCCTGTCAGTCCCTGCTCAAATGTTTTTTTACCTTTGCTTCTTTCCTTTTGGTTTTCAGTTATCAGGTGTGTGCTTACTTGTTCATTTCCTCTGACCTGTCACATCCTTGGTGGGGCTATTTATAGTCTCCTTTCACCAGCCTTCTCTGCTGGCTTTATTCCTATGTGGATTCTGCTAAGGCAGAGGTGTGGAACTCAAGTCCTCTAGGACCACCAACATGTCAGGTTTTTAAGATTTCCTTAGCATTTCACATTTGATAATATAACCTGCATAGGTGATGATTCCAACACATGTGCAATGCTAAGGAAATCCTGAAAACATGCACTGTTGGAGGCCCTTGAGGACTGGAGTTCCCCACCCCTGTGCTAAGACATTCCAGTTTCACAGGAACCAATGTGGTATTTACTCTGTGCTCTGTCATTTACTTTATCTACACTTTTTTCTTGTTAGGTTTGTAGGAGGCTTCCCTAGCTTACACTTGCTATTTCCCCTTTTCCAGTTGTATACGTTTTATGTTTGCTCACTTTGGATCCCTACCTATCTCTGTAAACTCTTCCTATCTTGGTTTATAGTGTGTAGCAACCTCCCCTCTGGTTTCTCAGGAGGTACGAGGAACAGCTTGGCGGCCTTTTAGACAGACAGGTCCGAGTTGCAGGTTTCTAGTGTTGCAGCTAGGAATATTACAGCCCATGCAAGAAGCATTAGGGGCAGTGCAGCTAGGGGTACTAGTCTGTACAGGAACCATTAGGGTGTTGTTAAGCTAGCTATACTAGTCTGTACAGGAACCATTAGGGTGTTGTTCAGCTAGCTATACTAGTATCTACAGGAACCATTAGGGTGTTGTTCAGCTAGCAATACTAGTCTGTACAGGAACCATTAGGGTGTTGTTCAGCTAGCTATACTAGTGTGTACAGGAACCATTAGGGAGTTGTTCAGCTAGCTATACTAGTCTGTACAGGAACCATTAGGGTGTTGTTCAGCTAGCTATACTAGTTTGTACAGGAACCATTAGGGTGTTGTTCAGCTAGCTATACTAGTCTGTACAGGAACCATTAGGGTGTTGTTTAGCTAGCAATACTAGTCTGTACAGGAACCATTAGGGTGTTGTTCAGCTAGCTATACTAGTCTGTACAGGAAACATTAGGGTGTTGTTCAGCTAGCAATACTAGTCTGTACAGGAACCATTAGGGTGTTGTTTAACTAGCAATACTAGTCTGTACAGGAACCATTAGGGTGTTGTTCAGCTAGCTATACTAGTGTGTATAGGAACCATTAGGGAGTTGTTCAGCTAGCTATACTAGTCTGTACAGGAACCATTAGGGTGTTGTTCAGCTATCTATACTAGTTTGTACAGGAACCACTAGGGTGTTGTTCAGCTAGCTATACTAGTCTGTACAGGAACCATTAGGGTGTTGTTCAGCTAGCTATACTAGTCTGTACAGGAACCATTAGGGTGTTGTTCAGCTATCTATACTAGTCTGTACAGGAACCAGAGAGGTGAAGGCGTGGCTTGTATTGAGATAGGCATTATTTCCTCTTTACAGGTGCTTGAATACTTATGTGCATAACAGTCTTCAGCAGACCCTTACATGACCATAGAAAAATCCAAGTCCCCCCCAACCCAGACAGAGTGGTTTGTTATTGTCGTCACTCTTGTTTATGCATCCATTTATTTTTTAAGTTTAGCAGCAATTTTACAAATTTTTAAATGAACTTTCAGGAAATGTTTATGGGTGTCAATTGCACGGGAAGGACCATCGATGTAGCCCCAATCCTGCCCAAAATGGCGCAGGTTAAAGAGGCAGTGGGAAGTGACATCTTCAGACACAGGCAACTCTCACTTTAACCCCCTGAGATTTCAGGCTATAAAAAGTGAAGAAAATGGTATCTCAGGCTGGGTCGCGATTCTGGTCCCATTAAAACGAGCCCTGGATCGCTGCTCTAGCTATGAACCAAGATGAGATATAGCCAACTAGTAACCAGGACATATCTCGTAAGCACTATAGGGATGAATGAGACTCTTTGGCAGGTAAAAGGTTACATTATTCCTCTATGAGAGCCTAATTGAAGATTCCTTAAAATTGATGTCTTTCTTTTTGCTTCTAGAACCAGGGTTGCTGCTGACATTTTTGCAAGTCACCCCGATGTGTTAATCTTAAACCATCAAACCAATGAAATAATTAAAACTTCAATCCTATTTGGTGAGTCCTGTGTATATATATATATATATGTTCACATTTTTGATATGTGCAAAAACCTGAAGCCGCCACCTGTTCCATCCAGCACCACTAGGGGCAGTGCAATCACATCAAATTTTAAAAAATTGGTCTGTATCCCTTTGAAGCCTATGCCATGAATTTTTCTACGAATGGGGTAAAAAAAGAACCAATCCACTGACTGTTACATATATTTATGCTCAATGAGGCTAACATTAACCCTAAAACTAAACGGATGAATTATACTGGAACTTGGATTGTAAATTTATTGGTATAGAATTTTATGCCTAATCAATATGGCAATTCAGTAATATCAAGTTATGTTTCTAGTAAGATCGTCTTCACATCCAGAACCAGAGCTGGAACATTTCAAAGAATGGAGCAAATGCAAAGGACTGACCGTCCATAAGGAGTTCAACATCACCGAAGATTATGGTAAGAAGTTATTCTCTTTATGTAAGGAGGTGGACTTGCAGTCACATCATTGTAGTGATATGTGAATTGTGTTCAAATGGTGTAAAATGTGAACTCTGGTGTAATTATTATGAAGTCTCCTCGTGTTATGTGTAGTTGCCAGTCTGAAGGACAAGTGTTGGGACTATTCTGCAATGGGAGGGGTTAGCCTTTAGGGAAGTGATGGTTTTCTTGTCTAACTTCAGATAGGGCCCAGCTTGTGCCTAGTGCAGACCTATGGTCTGGGAGGTCATCAAGGCCAAATGCACTGGGTGACTCGTGGCAACTGGAGTAAGGAGACCAAAGTGGGATAGAGTGATCCTAGAGTGTGGATTGAGACACAGACAGAGAGACACCATCGAAGTTAAAGACTTAACGTCCTCAAGAAGAGAGGGTCAAGAGCAAGAGATTTTAATGATCAGACCCAAAGCCTAAAAGGAAATGAGACAGGATTGACTGGAATGAGAACGGAGTTGGCTTTTCCAGGTGGATTCTTCAAGAATGTCAGCAAGAAAAAGGCTCTTCATGGACACTACTGTCAAACTCCTTACCCCCCACCTTTATTGGGAGAAGAGAAATGGATATGGAAGGGTCTGGGAGCATAGTCAGAGCCCTGTATCCCATGCTAGACGAGGAGAAGAGATATGGGAGAGTGACTGTCAGGGACTGAACCGAGTGGTGCTAGGACTAACAGGATCAAAAAGAATGGAAACAACCCAGTGGACTCTAGAACTTTGTCTGACTATATGCTGCAATGTTACAGCCTTGAGGTGACGTGCCTGCTATCTCATGCAAAAAGTCACTTTGGAAGAACTGTTGAGTAAACTGTTATTGAGTAAAATGAACTGATGGTCTCTGTATCAGTCTGAATCGTTATCTGGTCCTGGCCAACTGAAGGCAACGACAACATGTGGCCTGCAGAGAGGTACACACAACACAAGTCTATGCAACCAACCAGGACCATGACTTTCATGTAGCAGGATGGTGCGTCCAGAGTCGGGGCCTGCTCCTATCACCGGTGATTCTAAAGGTCCTTTTTTGCTGATTGGAGATTGCGTCAGCCCACTGCAGTTTATTGGACTGCACCATTCAGAGGACAGTTAGGCATCCAGATTGAAATAGTGAACAATGAGGAAACAGCCATGATTATTTCCCACCAGTGCTGTGGAGCTGAATGCCCTGAAATGGATGTTGAGGGAAAAAAGAAGGGGTCTGCTCCTGGCGCCAAGGTGGTTCTACAAGACCTCAGCCTTGAGACCACGGTTACAGCTGCTGAATTACACAACTTCTCCATTGCCCAACCAAGAGCTCACAAATTTGTTTGGAGAGTCCAGGTTGGGACAATCCGGTCACCTGGCGCAACCCCATTGTGCTCAATCAGCTTCCTAAACCTACTGCTGCCTAATCTCAGCAGGTGCCTGCCAAAAGCTGGCTGGGGTAGCTGGCCCTGGATCCCTAAAATTGCAGAGGTTTTTATCCCTGGGGAGCCAGCGCAAGGATGAGTTTCTGTCACATGCGCCATCTTGTGTCCTTGCTGGTAATGTACTATATCCTGTTGACTGTTGGTGACCCAATAAAGTCTTATGGAGTGTTGTACCGTCACCCTATGTTGTCGGAGTAGAGTCCTGACCATGGAAATGGAGTGCGGGTTTCAGAAGACCACCCTGGCTCCTTAACTAATGTAACTCCGAGATGTTAGTGTACCTGGAATGAGACTAGAGGGTTCCGGCTACCATCCATTATGCACCTCCCTGCTGAGAGTATGATCAGCATGACATTCCTTTGTGAAGGTGCTCGTTTGACCTCACACCACCACAATCATGGTGCAGAGCAAGACAACAATAGACGCTGGAATGGAGGTCTGTGCACTCCAGTGATGAGTCACAATGATAGTCATAGATGGGTCTGGACGCTCCCCAACAAAGACATCTTTGAGTCGCCCACTGGGGCAGTGGGGTACTCGAAGCCGAGCCCTCTCGCTGTTGTTTGGGGCTGCGGGATGTCACGATGTTGAGACCCGGCTCAGTGGTCCCGGGAGAGTCAATAAAAAGGGGGAAAGTTTTTAGGAATATAATTGTGATGCCACCCGTGGTTTGCGGCTATGGGTAGCCACCGCTGCACTCGGGACCTCTGCGGATGATAGGGGTTAGCTAGCAGCAGGGATGTTGAGCCCTCCATGGGCAGGGCTGGTCCCCAGGGCAATCATGTAGGTAGTGTAGTGCGGGGGGTGCAGGGTTCTCTTTACCATCAGGCAATCTCCGGCTGCCAGCTTGCAGAATCAGTCTGTCTCCTCTCAGGCGCGGCAATTAGAGTCTCACACAGTATCAAGCTTTAACCGGGTTTACTTGCCTGCTTGGCAAACAGTTACAACACAGTCAAAACAGTAGCGGCTCTGGTGTCGTCTATCAGCTGGGATGGTTTGTCTCCAGCGCCCCCTCTCGTGTCTCTTTCGGGTCTTTTCGGTCTTTTCCGCATTCTAGATACAGTCCAGCGGTCACAGGCTTTCAGTGGGTGACTTTCTGGATCCCCTAGCCCTAGTATGACTGCCTTCCTTTCACTGCACCAGAGGTTGGGTCTCGGGACATAAATACCCCGCACCCCGCCGGAGTTCGAGGGGCATAAAGCTTTCTGGCCTCTTCAACAGAGATGACACTCTGGTTCCAACCCGGTCCCTCAGTGTCCCCACTGACTCGGACACACCTTGGACCCCCTCTGTCTTTCCTCGGTCCTCAGCCTGGGACCCGGACTAGCCATATGGTGGCACAGACCACCGGGTCCGGGTTCTTTCAGTCTGGTTTCTCTGACTACTTGGCTGACGAGTCTCTCTCTGCTGTTCTCTCCCTCCTTGACTAACTCTCTAACTGTAACTCCCCTGAACTTGGTGTTGTGTGTCCTTTTTGTTCTCATGTTCCCACCCCTAACAGGGGTCTGTCCTAACTCTCCACCCTCCACCTGGCTCCTCCCGCTATCCCGTTACTGGACATAGAGTACCTAGACTTGGGATCGGGAGTATGTTGGGTGTGTGTGTGGGGTGACCGATTTACCAATCCCAGCTGCTATACTGCCTAGTGGCAACCGGTTCGCAGGGGCGCCACATCTTCTTCATCATAATCTCAAATCCAGTATTTGATGGGGGATTTTAGCCAAAGCCAAGAGTTCTACTTCAAAGGACTTTCTCTTTTTGATAGAGCTACTATTGCTCTCTCTCTATATATATATATATATATGTATGTATATATATTATAGTAAAAGTATACTGTATATTAATATATCATTGATTATAATATGTATTCTTCTCTTTAGCCGGAAATGTTATGGACTTTTCGAACAGGAAGCATTTTTGAATAAAACTGAGGTTTGTGTCTAAAAAAAGCATAGAATCGTTCCAATAGTCCCTGTCCAAAACCCCCGAGATAATCCACAACTTATTCCCAATGCAAAAATACTGAAGTTCTTTTATGCCATAATTTAACTTATTGATACAGTTTAATTAATGATAAAGGAAGAGTCGAGACTGTTCTACATAGAGCTCCCCTTGCTCAGCCTCTTAACTCTGTAAATAGATGTTTTAAGTGAATTTAAACTTTAAAGAGAAGATTGTGACTAGAAGAAGCATCTTTGGGAAATGCTGTAATCAGTCTCTGAATAGTGGGGGGGGTCTCAACCTAAGAGTAAATCGAGGTGCAAAAATAAAGGCGAGCACCATAGAAGACTAAAGAAGTCTATAGGGATCAACAAATAGAGCCGATCTTGCATGGGTTGTCCTTGGATGTTCCTTATACCCCTTCTGGACGAGTTTTAGATTAGGAATAAACCTTCTCCACTGTTTTAATTTATGCATTTCCCAAAGGTTTATATTATTATATACTGGCTTTCAGCTTGATCCGAAGCCATGGCACTTGATGGATGAAAGCTCTATAGGAAGATCAATCTTGTCCCTAGTAGATAGGACCATCAGTGTCTTCTCCAAGCATAGAAAAGTCCACCAGGGTTTGCTCCAAAACCTAGATGGGTCCACCAGGGTCTTCTCCAAGCCTAGATAAGTCCTCCAGGGTCTTCTCCAAGCCTAGAAAGGTCCACCAGAGTTTTCTCCAAGCCTAGATGGGTCTATTAGGCTCTTCTCCAAGTCTAGATAGGTCCACCACGGTCTTCTCCAAGTCTAGATAGGTCCACCAGGGCTTTCTCCAAGCCTAGATAGGTCCACCAGGGTCTTCTCCAAGCTTAGATAGGTCCACCAGGATCTTCTCCAAGCCTAGATAGGTCCAACAGGGTCTTCTCCAAGCCTAGATAGGTCCAACAGGGTATTCTCCAAGCCTAGAAAGTTCCACCAGAGTTTTCTCCAAGCCTAGATGGGTCTATTAGGTTCTTCTCCAAGCCTAGATAGGTCCACCAGGGTTTTCTCCAAGCCTAGATAGGTCCACCAGGATCTTCTCCAAGCCTAGATAGGTCCAACAGGGTCTTCTCCAAGTCTAGATAGGTCCAACAGGGTCTTCTCCAAGTCTAGATAGGTCCACCAGGGTCTTCTCCAAGCCTAGAAAGGTCCACCAGAGTTTTCTCCAAGCCTAGATGGGTCTATTAGGTTCTTCTCCAAGCCTAGATAGGTCCACCAGGGTTTTCTCCAAGCCTAGATAGGTCCACCAGGGTCTTCTCCAAGCCTAGGTATGTCCACCATGGTCTTCTCCAAGATTAGATCCATATAAAACATATTTGTTAGAAGACTCATTGAACATTCTATATATTACTTAACCTTAGGCCACATAGACAATATTGACGTTTTCTCCCGTTCTCTCCACTTCCATAGGAGACGTTTACTTCTTGGCATCTTGTGGCTAAATCAACCAGTTCTATGGACTTCCGTTACAACTCGAGAATCCTCTACACTGCCCGGCTGGAGATCAGTAGGAGAGAAGAAGAATATACTTTAAAAGAGATCTTCTCCGCGTACGTTCTCCCTTAATAGTAACAGTTCCTCAGTAGTTGTGTTGGCTTTCTCCACATTTTTTTACGATGACTGAGCTCAAAATTTCTATTAATTTCTTTT
Organism: Allobates femoralis; assembly: GCA_033576535.1. Lineage (NCBI taxonomy): Eukaryota > Metazoa > Chordata > Amphibia > Anura > Aromobatidae > Allobates > Allobates femoralis. The sequence goes on from JARQOC010000008.1 coordinate 175,242,614, forward strand.
CCATCATTCATTTTACAACTTTAGAGGCTAGGGTCACACCAGAGATAGGGTGTGCGCTCAGGGGAGTTCTGTTCAAAACATAGAATTTGGCAGCATTAGTGCAATGTTACCGGAAAGGTTAGAGTGCGTTAACGCTGGCAATTCATCTCTATGGATGACGGAAGGCCGCACGCAGTTCAAACGCTGGCATCTAAGTGCCGGAGTTTGAAATCTTGCGCTATTTCCAAGCGCATCACATGACGCGGCAGTGCACATCATGTAATACGCTTGGAAATAGCGCGAGGTTTCAAACTCCAGCACTTAGAAGCCGGGGTTTGAACTGCGCTCGGGGGTTCCATCAGCCATAGGATTGAATTGCAAGCGTTAACGCAGTCTAACCTTTCCGGGAACACTGTGTTAATGCTGCCAAATTCTATGAACCCACCTGAATACAGGACTAGCGGCAGTGTGACTCTAGCCTTACAGCAGTCAGACTGTAGAATGCTCTACCACCAATTAGAGCAGTTATACTGTGGAATGCCGTACCGCCAGTTAGAGCAGTCAGACTGTGGAATGCCGTACCACCAGTTAGAGCCGTCAGACTGTGGAATGCCCTACCACAAGTTACAGCAGTCAGACTGTGGAATGCCCTACCACAAGTTACAGCAGTCAGACTGTGGAGTGCCCTACCACCAGTTAGAGCCGTCAGACTGTGGAGTGCCCTACCACCAGTTAGAGCTGTCAGACTGTGGAGTGCCCTACCACCAGTTAGAGCCGTCAGACTGTGGAATGCCCTACCACCAGTTAGAGCAGTCAGACTGTGGAATGCCGTACCACCAGTTAGAGCCGTCAGACTGTGGAATGCCGTACCACCAGTTAGAGCCGTCAGACTGTGGAATGCCCTACCACAAGTTACAGCAGTCAGACTGTGGAGTGCCCTACCACCAGTTAGAGCCGTCAGACTGTGGAGTGCCCTACCACCAGTTAGAGCTGTCAGACTGTGGAGTGCCCTACCACCAGTTAGAGCCGTCAGACTGTGGAGTGCCCTACCACCAGTTAGAGCTGTCAGACTGTGGAGTGCCCTACCACCAGTTAGAGCCGTCAGACTGTGGAATGCCCTACCACCAGTTAGAGCCGTCAGACTGTGGAATGCCCTGCTGCCAGTTAGAGCCGTCAGACTGTGGAATGACGACCACAAGACGTAGTAATGGCCGACATTATAACAGCTTTTACAAAAGGGCTTAATGATTTTACCAGTGCACATGACATTGTAGATGATTTAGTGACAAAAATGTTGAATTGATGGAGAAAGGTCTAACTCCATGGACCTCGGTCTCTTTTGAACCTATGTAATTATGTCCAGCATCAAGAATTGGCCCCTATGTTTTTGGCAACTTTGAGTATTTTCCTGCCAGAGACACAGTCTACAAGGTAAAGAACGTCCTCACCATAGTCCACATGAACCTACAGGAGAGCAATGCAAACTTTCTATAGTTTTATTTATTTATAAACACATGTATAAACAATCTTTATTTTTTACCCGATTCTCTTCCTACTTTGTCGTAGGCCTGTTGACGTCAATCTCTTAGAGCTGAAATTTGGCAAGTCAGCTGAAGGTACGGGCAAAAAACAAAGCCAACACACATGTATGATGTGAGTCTGATGTCTGTCAATCACGAGGCCTTTAATTCTTCCATCGTTTTCTCACTAGATGGCGTTGAAGTCATGTCCTTCAAAACTGGGGACGGTTTGCTGCTTTTGGGGGTCCGAACTACAACCGGTAGAACTTTATATCTTGCTTGTGAGTAAATGTTTTACAGGCCATATATAAATATATAGATATTTAGGAAGCTGACTGAGCAAAGTCTGTGGCTAGGTGACTGAATTGTCCCAAATTGGGTATCTCCTTTACATAGCCTCTGATATTTCAACCGAATCCTGGAATCCTAGTCTGAAGTTCATATAATAATATAATCCAGGCTCTGATCCACTAGCCAGCGCCGAAGTGCCTAGGTTAGGTCATGCATCATCTAATCCAGGGTCTGATCCCCTAGCCGGTGCTAAAGTGCCTAGGCTTGTTCATGCATCATCTCTGTCTTGGTGACTGAATAAAGTCCCTCCTAATATCCCAAGCCTACACTTCAGGGTATATTGTGTTCTTCTAGGATTGGTGGAATAAGGCTGTGCTCTTATTGGCTGAATTTGAAGCCGCACACTTAATTCACCTTGAAGTGCATGTAGTCAGAAGGGATGAGGGGGTGAGATAATTAAATTAGCAATACACAAACTTGGACAAATGAAGACTCCACATAGTCTGGCAATAAACAATAACTTAGCAAATATGATTTAACAAATAAAAGGTCAATATTCTGGCCTAAATAAGAACATTAACCCCTGGCTTGCATTGAGACAAGCTGTGTCTTCACAATATGTATTTGGGAACTGTAAGTACTGGACTACCCCTAGTGGTCGGTGCAGGAGGTAACATATTACTATAGGATTGTATGACTCCACTTGTGTTGGGGTATTCTGCTGGCAGTATGAAAAAAATGCAAAATTACAAAGTGCCAAAAAATTGTGGATAATACAGTATATTGTAAGCGCCATGGAACCTAATGGCGCTATATAAATAAATAATCTACTATATAATTGCCTAAGACGTTTTCGTGTCGGACCCCGACAACGTGCCGTGGATATGTCACACTCTGTGACGTCATCACGGCGAAGCATTGGCCGCGTAGCGGCCATTGCGAGCCGCTGACGTCACCACGCACGAGCAATGGCCGCGAAGCGGCCATTGCGAGTCGGTGGCCGAAAATAGAACCACAGGCTCGGCCACAAATTTAGCGATGTACCGCTGAGGTAGCGCGAGCAATGGCCGCGAGGCCATTGCGAGTCGCTACCTCAGCCGCCCTGTGCCCCTGTGCCCCTGTGCCTCAGTGCCTCAGTGTGCCCCTCTGCCTCCCGCTCCGAACCTGTGCCCCTGTGCCCCAATGCCCCTGTGCCCAAGTGCCCCTGTGCCCCTGTCACCCCCGCCATCCCTGTGCCTCAGTGCCCCTGTGCCTCCCGCTCCGAAGCAGCTGCTGTCAGCACATGCTGATACAGTGCTCCGGAGCCTGTGCCCTGTGCCTCTGTGCCCCTGTGCCCCAGTGCCCTGTGCCCCTGTGCCTCTGTGCCCCTGTGCCTCTGTGCCCCTGTGCCCCTGTGCCCCTGTGCCCCAGTGCCCCTGTGCCCCAGTGCCCCTGTGCCCCTGTGCCTCTGTGCCCCTGTGCCTCTGTGCCCCTGTGCCCCTGTGCCCCTGTGCTCCAGTGCCCCTGTGCCTCTGTGCCCCTGTGCCCCATTGCCCTGTGGATTACCGCAACCGCGCCGCATATTAACTCGCTGGCTCAGTGCGAGCACTTGCGGCGCGG
>JARQOC010000008.1:175251002-175262907 GCA_033576535.1 Allobates femoralis
AAATTATGTATATTATATATTACAATTTATTATAATGTATATATATATATATATATATATATTACATATCTATATATATTATATATATATAATTATATATATATATATATATAGATATACATATATAGATTAAGATAAAATATATATATATATATATATATATATATATATATATATATATTGTATTATTAATCTATATATGTATATGTATATATATATATCTATTTATATATATCTAATATATATAGATATGTGATATATATATATCTATACATTATAATAAATTGTAATATATAATATACATAATTTTTTAAAGTTAATAATATATATAATATATTTTTTGGATATATTTTTAGGATATTATTTATAAAATATATTGTATATATTGATATTAAATAGATTATTGATCTATATGATACACAATTATATAAATCTTTTTCAGCCTTATATTAAATTTTGGTCTGAAATTATGTCACTGCCTCAATATTTATTGTATATAAGCTTTGTAAAAAACATTAGTCATCTATATGTAAATAATGTTCCTTACTTCATTAACTTCTTTGGTGACTTATTTTGATTATAATTTTATTCTTGCCTTTGAGACCTTTCACAATACCTTTTTATCAGGAATTTGTGGGAAAAATAATCGCTTCTGCACGTTCCGCATAATGGCTCACGTGTGGCATAAATGCGCCATTCAAATGTATTTTTCCTTTTAATTTGCAGTAATTTGTGGAACTTGCGGAACTTGCGGCGGCGGTGGCGGTTTGTGCCATGCAAAGTATAGGTGCAGTTGCGCCAAATGCAGTTTTGAACTTATGGTAGGTGTGGCCGCAAAAAAAAAACCCGATCAGCTGAGTTTTTTTTCACAGCCGCACCTGCTGCAAGTGCAAAATTCCAATTGCTGCACCTGCTGCAAGTAAGTCTATACTTTGCATGGCAAAAAACGCAAGCGCACCATAAGTGTAACGGTTAATGCGGCTAACGCGGCAGATGTGGTTCTTTTACTGCATCTCCTGCAAATTACGAAAAATGCTGATGTTATTTTTTTGGATATATTTTTATGATATAATTTATATATAAAAATATATTGGATATAATAACAATTATCAATATAAATATTACTACTTTGACTATATTGCTATGCAGAATGTATATTGATTGCTTCCTTAAATAATATACTGTAGCTATTATTGCATACATTTTGCTGTAGTGTGCTCAATATGAGCTCTGACAAACCAAAAAGCTCTGTTAGAGCTAAGAATGCTGCACGCCAGCGCAAGAAGCGTGAGCAGGAAGATCCGGAAAAAAGATGTCTCCGTTTGGTTAAGCTCAAGGAGGATATGAATAAAAGAATTGCAAAGGAGTCTGCTGAAAAAAGAAGCAGTCGGTTGGCAAAAAAAGCTGAGGTGGAACGAAAAAAGACGCAAAAAACAACAGGTGAAGGTGCAAGGAGAAGCATCTACCTCTGATATGGCGTCTATATCTGTGTCTCCAACACCTTTGGAAACTCAACTGCCTACAACATCTGGCCGCAAAAAAAAAAAGGTGAAGGTGCAAGGAAAACCATCTACCTCTGATATGGCGTCTATATCTGTGTCTCCAACACTTTTGGAAACTCAACTGCCTACAACATCTGGCACGGGTAAAGTGAAGTGCAAAGGTTCTTCTAAAACAAGAACAGACAAGACTGCTTCTGCCATCACAAGACACAAATTGGCTAAAGTCAAGCGTTTACAAATTATGTCACCTACCTCAAAACAACGCCGTTTGGCCCATTTGGCTGCCTCACAGCGTCAATTACGCCAAAAAAAAAAACTCAGGAATAAGTCTTCAGTCACTACTTCTTTTCTTGAATGTGTTGAAACTTCTACACAGCTACGCCTTATTTTTGTAGGCATCTACAAAAAACGTCATCGGTTGCTCACTTCACCAACGTCATTAATCCCTATTGGCTTTACTGATGATGATAGCAGTATTTTAGAACATACCTGTGGGCCCATGAATGTGTTATGTGAACATTGTGAAGCACAACATTTTGAGGCTGAAAGGCCATCTGATGGACAGTTCTCCCTTTGTTGTCACAAGGGTAAAGTTAAGGTACCATTACCTCAGTACCCTGAGCTCTTCACTACTTTACTAAAAGGAGACAGCCCATATAGTAAAAATCTCATGGAGAATATCAGGAGCATTAATAGTTCCTTTGCATTTGCTTCGATGGGTGCAAGTGTTTCGCAACCACTGGACACGGTCCTTATTGTTTCCGGATTCACGGCCAAATTTACCATAGAACTGGAAACTCTCCACCCCGCTGAAGGTCAAGTTCCAGCATATGCACAGCTCTATATTTTGGATAGTGCTACTGCTACATGAACAACGCCTACAGTCTCCAGAAAATCTCAAGTGTAATCCAGCCTTGATGAGAATTATTGCTGAGCAATTGGAAGGTATTAATCCCTTTGTTTCAGCCTACAAAATGTTACGGCAAGTGGAGGAAGAGGAAGAACAGAAAGCATTTGAACATGGCACAAAAATGCCTAATATCATCATGGCAATTAAACAAGACAGAGAGCAAGACCCAAGACGGTATAACAACCCTACTGTCCATGAAGTTGCAGTCATCTTTGAAAATGCTGATGGAGAGCCACCATTTAATAGAGACATTTTAATACATCTAAAACCAGACACAAATAATCCGTTGGCCCCCAAAACACAGCAAATAAGTATTTTACACAGTAATTTGGATGCATTACTGTATCCATTGTTTTTCCCTCATGGAGAGCAAGGGTGGCATGAATCACTCATACACCAAGGCCAAAATCCTCGCAGGGTAACACAGCTGCAGTATTACTGTTATTTGCTGTCAGTACGGGCAGAATTCAATCCTGTCCTTAATGGAGGAAAACTGACACAGCAGTACTTGGTGGATGCCTATGTTAAGATCGAGGCCAATCGTTTAAATTTTATACGACAACACCAGAAAGATTTGAAGGTGGAAGATTATTGTCTCCTTCAAGAACATTTGCTGAGAAAATCCGTAGAAAAAGGAATCCCCATTGGCAAAACCGTAATTTTACCATCTTCCTTTGAGGGAAGTCCCCGAAACATGCAGCAGAGGTATCAAGATGCCATGGCGATTGTAACTAAATTTGGAAGACCAGATCTTTTTATAACGATGACCTGCAATCCAAAATGGAGTGAAATTGTAACCAATTTACAGCCATGGCAGCGTGCTGAACATCGCCCGGATTTAGTGGCACGTGTATTCAGGATTAAACTTGAAGCCCTTTTGAAAGATATTAATTCTGGATTATTTGGCAAGGTTTGTGCTATGGTTCATGTGATAGAATTTCAAAAGCGAGGCCTACCACATGCTCACATTCTAATTATTCTGGATGCCAACTCAAAACTAAGAACTGAGGTGGAAGTGGACAATACTGTTTGGGCTGAAATTCCTGATCCATCACATTACCCTCTGCTCCATCAAATTGTCATGCAACACATGATCCATGGCCCCTGTGGACAACACAATCCCAATTCTCCATGTATGGAGAATGGAAAGTGTAAAAAAAATTTTCCAAAACAGTTTCAAACAAAAACTGTTATACCTGAGGATGCATATCCAAGTTATCAAAGAAACGAAGGACCTTCTTTTCCACACCATTCCAAGATGATTGATAATTCTTGGGTGGTTCCATATAACCCTTTCCTTCTATTAAAATTATAAGTGCCATATCAATGTGGAAGTATGTGCTTCCATTCAGAGCGTAAAATACCTCTTCAAATATGTGTACAAAGGTCATGACAAAGCCAATGTGGAAATTTGTGAAACCAACATCAGACACGATGAAACTCATAAATTCATGGATTCCAGATATGTCAGTGCACCAGAGGCAGCTTGGCGAATCTTTGCTTTTCAAATGCATAGACAATCTCACAGCATTAGTCGTCTTGCAGTACATCTGCCTCATTCACAATCACTTTTTTTTCACGAGGGTGATTCTGCGGACAACATCAGTTATTCAATGGACAGACAATCAACACTCATGGCCTACTTTACCCTCAATGAGAATGATCCCAAAGCTCGGGAGTACTTATATCGTCAAATTCCTGAGCATTATGTTTGGAAAGAAGGTGCATGGGAAGTTAGAAGGAGAAGAGGTGCTTCAGTCATTGGTAGGCTCTACACTGTTAGTATTCAAGAACAAGAACGTTATTTTTTAAGGCTGTTGTTACTCCATGTTAAAGGAGCTACAAGTTTTGATAACCTTAAGACTGTTAAGGAAGTCACATACCCAACGTTTTAAAGAGGCGGCATTAGCCCTTGGATTGCTCTTCGATGACAGTGTTTGGAGAAAAACTTTATTGGATGCCTGTGTTCTCAATATGCCTGCACAGCTCCGTGAAATGTTTGCGTATATATGTGTCTTTGGTCCTCCTAATCATCCTCTGGAGTTGTGGCAAGAATTTAAACAACACTTCATTCAAGATTACTGCCATGCCTACCACCCTGACACTGATGATTGTGAACATTGTGAAGGATACGCCATGACTGATGTTGAACATGTTTTAAAATTTCATGCTAAACATTTCATTGATTTTAATCTGCCACGCCCAAAAAGAAAACCACACATTCGTCCTCAATACAACAAAGAAGAAGAGTTAGTAAGAGCACATGAAATGAAAGCCACCTTAAATGATCAACAACGTTTGGCCTATACTGCAATCCATAAAGCTTTAGAGGATACAAGTGATAAGCCAAAGTGCTTTTTCCTTGACGGTCCCGGTGGAAGTGGGAAAACATATCTGTATCATCTATTGATTCATGAATTGAGAGGAGAAGGAGAAGTTGTCTCACCTGCAGCCAGTACAGGGATTGCTGCTAATCTATTGCAAGGAGGAAGAACTATCCATTCACTGTATGGCATACCAATACCAATTAATGAGACATCCGTTTCAAGAATCAAAAATGATACTGATGCGGCCCAACATTTGAAGACTACCAAACTCTTCATCATCGATGAGTCTACTATGTTGTCAAAATACGCTTTGCATGTAATTGATCAATTATTACGGGATGTCATGACAACTGATGTCTTCAACAAAAATAAATTACCCTTTGGAGGGAAAGTCATTGTTCTGGGAGGAGACTTTCGGCAGTGTCTTCCTATCATCTCCCACGGAACAAGGACAGACATTGTAGAGAGCTGCATTAAATATTCACGACAATGGCAGCTTTTCAATCAATTGCCGCTCATTAACAACATGCGCTCCATTGATTCTGAATATAGCAATTGGTTAATTCAATTGGGAAATGGAGAATTGTCCAATGATTACAACCTTGGTGATGATGTCATTGAGATCCCGCAAGACATGATCTGCACTGGCTCTTTAATCTTGGACATATTTGGTGAAAACATTGTCATTGATGTGAATAATGATGAAAGTATTCAGAATGCTGCATCACATGCCATTCTTTGTCCCAAAAATGACGCTGTGGATTTGATCAATTCTAAAGTGATGGATTGTATTCCTGGAGAATACATGGAATATATGAGCCATGATTCCATTGATCCAGATGAGACGGAAAATCCTGAACAATATCCTGTGGAATTTCTAAATTCTCTAACACCAACAGGAATGCCTTCTCATCTCCTGAAATTAAAAGTTGGTACAATTATAATGCTTTTGCGTAATTTTAACAGCAGAAAAGGACTTTGCAACGGGACTCGGATGATTATTATTGCTTTGTTTGACAACTTGATACAAGCAAAAGTAATTTCTGGCTCGGATGAAGGAAATGTAGTCTTCATTCCAAGAATTGATCTCTGTCCATCAGAGACTGGATTGCCTTTCAAACTAAGACGTCGGCAATTTCCCGTGAAGCCTGCCTTTGCCATGACCATAAATAAATCTCAAGGACAAACTTTGGAGAAAGTGGGGATTTATTTGACAGAACCTGTTTTTGGCCATGGACAATTATATGTGGCTTTCTCACGTGTGAAGAGACGATGCAATGTGAAGGTGAAAGTGGTGGATTCATGCATTCAAGGGAAATTGGTGCCTAACTGTGAGAAAGTCTTCACCAAAAAATATTGTCTATCGGAATATTTTGGGATGAAACTTTTGCATATTTTATATTTTTACCTTTTCTATTTAAAAAAAAAAAAAAAAAAAAAAAAAAATTAGTTTAGTCTTTTCAATTTCAGTTTTTTATGTGCATAGTTTATACAATGTTTGTGGAAAAAACACATTTTAGATTTCATTGGAGATGTGTATCATTCTGATTTTATCACAGGGTGATAGAAACCACTATTTAAAGCTCCAGTACACTACGTGCTGAGAGATTTGATTATTATTCTTTAAAGGGAGAGGTTTTTGTGAACAGCTAAGAGACGGGTGGGACGGCTGTTCACACACATCTCATTACCAAGGTGTGTTCCACATGTTTAGATAGATAGGGACAAACATAAATTATTAATTAGATTCTACCACGACATTTTTCTTAGATTTTTTCACTTTGTTGAGGAATATACTAAATGATAATAATTGTACATGAAGGACTTATCAAGAACATACTTGCTGTAATTTTCATAATTGCATATATGTAATTTGTACTTAATTTGCAGTTTGTGCAGACAACATAGTTGTGGCAGTGTCATCCACATCAACTGCAGTCACCTGTGGTTAGTTAGTGGATGCATCTTATGCACCTGCTGAAGCTATGTTAACTCCATTTACTGTAGGTTAATTACAAGTTTTTTTGTTATTGCACGGATATTGCTGCAAGTCTGTAGTTGGTAACTCCTTCTGTATCAATTTACAAAATTTTATTATTTACATCACAATCCTCAAAAAATCTAAGAAAAATCCAGCAATTAAAAATATCTAAATTATATCAATTCGGATTTAGTTAGAGTAGGTCCCACCAGGCGTAAGGGCATCTTGACGCGATTGGTGGGCTGACACAAAGTGGCTGGATACATATATTAGTACTGTTAATTCATCAATTCAAAAAATTGACATATTAAGAAGTATTGCTACTTTGTGTTCTAAGACCCTTACAACATAATAGTTCAATTTTCCTTAAATGATATCAAACCATACTAATATATGTAGTTGGTGTAAAGATGTCATTGGAATAATTGGATTATTATTTGAAAATCTAAAAAAAACATTAAAAATATTCTAGACACCCGATGCATTTGCATCGGGCTCACAGCTAGTAATAATAATAATAATAATAATATTGTTCTCACCATCCCACAAGCTGTAGAGATTTAGGTGCAATACCATGCCTGACCACAGGGTGTGCTCTTAAGAAAATATGCTTCAGAGTGGCCCCAAGTGCAAGATGTTTGTATATAAAAAAGCAAAAAATAAATATCATAAATTACGAATTGTTTACAAGAAAAAAATGCATTTTCTTAATTTGCCTGATTGCAGAAGAATTTCTGAAATTTCAGTAAAGGGATGTTTTCCTGCCGAACAAGCTGCATTTGGTGCATATTACCAGTGTAATATCTCCAGAACATGCTCCACTTCTCATGCTTTGAATTTTGCCATTTACTCATTGTGAGAGGATGATTGCCCTTCATCAGTATACTGCCAGCACTATAGGTTTTGTAACTACTTTTACCCCACATTCTAGTGAGCATTATTCCTGCAAATATCCACTGGCTGGTCTGTCCCAAACTGAGAGCCCACCTCTTGGTTAAACCTGTATGCTGTGTGACACACAGAGGAGCGGGGGGGGGCTTAGATATGTCCCCCATTATCCCTATTTCTTAAAGAGAGAAAGGGAGCTGTCCGCAGTTCTTGTAATCTGTCTCAACATCACTGCTTTTACACAATGATTGCACTTTACAACAGGCAGTTAACAGCAAGTTAGACAGAAGGGAGACACCAAGCGTCATGTGCTTTGCAGTTGAGTTTTTAGAGTTGAAGCATTACTGCTTTTGGATAATAGTTGCACTTTAAACAGGCAGTGGACATAAGTAAGGCAGAAGGGAGACACAAAGCAGCAGGTGCTTTGCAGCAACTTTTTGGAGTTGACAGCATCACTTTTTTTTTACTCAAGGATTGCACTTTGCAACAGGCAGTGGACAGCAAGTTAGGTTGAAGGTAAACATGAATGGCAGGAGCTCTGCAGCAAGTTTTGGAGTTGAGAGCATCACTGATTTTACACAAGGATTGCACTTTACAAGAGGCAGTGACAAGTTAGGCAGAAGGGAGGCGCCGAGTGACAGGTGCTTAGCAGGGAGTTTTTGGAGTTGAGAGCATTATTTTGGGTAAATTATTTTTGCAATATTGCTGTGACGTTTTGACTGCTGCAGTCTATATGTCAAATTCTCTGGAGTCTTTAGAGTTAAATTCCTTTGACATATAATGTTGGTTTGCTGATGCTGCTGTAGACGTGTGAGGCTGCAGGTAGGGAGTTGTAGGTTGTCAGGTGAACATGCCCCTGGCCTTTAAATAGCCTTGTCTCTCACCAGGAGGCATCGACGATAGAGTTCACTCTGCTTCTGACCCGCTTTGTAGTTGGACACTCTTGTTTCCTGCTGAAGCTCCACTATTGTATTCTAGGATTCTCTTTGGGAGTTTGCTTTTTCTGTCCCAGTTCGTGGGTTGAGGTAAAGGGAGCCAGCCCAGGGCCAGGTGAGGAGCGGGGAAAGGGTGGTAGCCAAGACCTCCTCACCATCAGAGGTACCTTCAGGAGATGGGACAGCTAGGGACCCCAAGTTCACAAGAAAGTGGCAGGAATCCTGGGGTAAATGCCCTTCCTCCATCCAGGACTGAGAATTGATGCTTTGATTTCATTTTTGACTTTTTAGTGTCATTTTGTTTTGCATTTTTACTTCTAAAATAAAACCATAAAAAAATGTATATTTTTCAATTGAAAATACATTAATCTATTTTTTCTGGGTCACGGTCGTGTGTGGTTTTGCAGCAGCCGTTCACAGTGTATATAATATTTAGAGGAGCTGCAGTGGGCTGATACTGTATCATGTCAGATCAATGAAGAGCGGAGGTGATCTGTACATACAAAATGATCACATTCGTGATCACGGAACAATACAATAGCTGAATATTCTCCTTTTTCATCTCTTGCAGCCAAAACCCCAACGGTAAGCCCTCCAAAATTAAGAAATTCAACGCTCAGGCACGTTGCTTTGAAACAAAATATAATTACTTCATACCAGGGAGCATCAATAAAGATGATGATGGTAAGAATCTACAGGTAAAAAAGATATATACTGGTATAATTGTGAGAGCTTGTTATTAAATCTGCTTAATTTTTTTTTTTTTTTTACAAAGAGACCAGGAAGTAGTACTATCTGTGCCTATATCATTTATAATGAGACAGAGGAAGATAGTGCATTCAGTGTCTATATAATGCACGCCCAAAGACGAGAAGGCAGTACTATCTGTGCCTATATCATTTACATAGAGAGACAGGAAGGCATTGCTATCTGTGCCTATAACATTTACATATAGAGACAGGAAGGCAGTACTATCTGTGCCTATAACATTTACATAGAGAGACAGGAAGGCAGTACTATCTGTGCCTATAACATTTACATACAGAGACAGGAAGGCAGTACTATCTGTGCCTATAACATTTACATACAGAGACAGGAAGGCAGTGCTATCTGTGCCTATAACATTTACATACAGAGACAGGAAGGCAGTACTATCTGTGCCTATAACATTTACATAGAGAGACAGGAAGGCAGTGCTATCTGTGCCTATAACATTTACATACAGAGACAGGAAGGCAGTGCTATCTGTGCCTATAACATTTACATAGAGAGACAGGAAGGCAGTACTATCTGTGCCTATAACATTTACATACAGAGACAGGAAGGCAGTACTATCTGTGCCTATAACATTTACATAGAGAGACAGGAAGGCAGTACTATCTGTGCCTATAACATTTACATACAGAAACAGGAAGGCAGTACTATCTGTGCCTATAACATTTACATACAGAGACAGGAAGGCAGTGCTATCTGTGCCTATAACATTTACATACAGAGACAGGAAGGCAGGACTATCTGTGCATATAACATTTACATACAGAGACAGGAAGGCAGTACTATCTGTGCCTACAACATTTACATACAGAGACAGGAAGGCAATACTATCTGTGCCTATAACATTTACATACAGAGACAGGAAGGCAGTGCTATCTGTGCCTATAACATTTACATACAGAGACAGGAAGGCAGGACTATCTGTGCATATAACATTTACATAGAGAGACAGGAAGGCAGTACTATCTGTGCCTATAACATATACAGAGACAGGAAGGCAGTACTATCTGTGCCTATAACATTTACATACAGAGACAGGAAGGCAGTGCTATCTGTGCCTATAACATTTACATACAGAGACAGGAAGGCAGTACTATCTGTGCCTATAACATTTACATAGAGAGACAGGAAGGCAGTACTATCTGTGCCTATAACATTTACATACAGAGACAGGAAGGCAGTACTATCTGTGCCTATAACATTTACATACAGAGACAGGAAGGCAGTGCTATCTGTGCCTATAACATTTACATACAGAGACAGGAAGGCAGTACTATCTGTGCCTATAACATTTACATACAGAGACAGGAAGGCAGTACTATCTGTGCCTATAACATTTACATACAGAGACAGGAAGGCAGTACTATCTGTGCCTATAACATTTACATACAGAGACAGGAAGGCAGTGCTATCTGTGCCTATAACATTTACATACAGAGACAGGAAGGCAGTAACTATCTGTGCCTATAACATTTACATAGAGAGACAGGAAGGCAGTGCTATCTGTGCCTATAACATTTACATACAGAGACGAGAAGGCAGTACTATCTGTGCCTATAACATTTACATACAGAAACAGGAAGGCAGTACTATCTGTGCCTATAACATTTACATACAGAGACGAGAAGGCAGTACTATCTGTGCCTATAACATTTACATACAGAAACAGGAAGGCAGTACTATCTGTGCCTATAACATTTACATACAGAGACAGGAAGGCAGTGCTATCTGTGCCTATAACATTTACATACAGAGACAGGAAGGCAGGACTATCTGTGCATATAACATTTACATACAGAGACAGGAAGGCAGTACTATCTGTGCCTACAACATTTACATACAGAGACAGGAAGGCAATACTATCTGTGCCTATAACATTTACATACAGAGACAGGAAGGCAGTGCTATCTGTGCCTATAACATTTACATACAGAGACAGGAAGGCAGTGCTATCTGTGCCTATAACATTTACATACAGAGACAGGAAGGCAGTACTATCTGTGCCTTATAACATTTACATACAGAGACAGGAAGGCAGTACTATCTGTGCCTATAACATTTACATACAGAGACAGGAAGGCAGTACTATCTGTGCCTATAACATTTACATACAGAGACAGGAAGGCAGTACTATCTGTGCCTATAACATTTACATACAGAGACAGGAAGGCAGTGCTATCTGTGCCTATAACATTTACATACAGAGACAGGACGGCAGTACTATATCTGTGCCTATAACATTTACATAGAGAGACAGGAAGGCAGTGCTATCTGTGCCTATAACATTTACATACAGAGACAGGAAGGCAGTGCTATCTGTGCCTACAACATTTACATACAGAGACGAGAAGGCAGTACTATCTGTGCCTATAACATTTACATACAGAAACAGGAAGGCAGTACTATCTGTGCCTATAACATTTACATACAGAGACAGGAAGGCAGTGCTATCTGTGCCTATAACATTTACATACAGAGACAGGAAGGCAGGACTATCTGTGCATATAACATTTACTACAGAGACAGGAAGGCAGTACTATCTGTGCCTACAACATTTACATACAGAGACAGGAAGGCAATACCCATCT
>JARQOC010000008.1:175263007-175296371 GCA_033576535.1 Allobates femoralis
GACAGGAAGGCAGTGCTATCTGTGCCTATAACATTTACATACAGAGACAGGAAGGCAGTGCTATCTGTGCCTATAACATTTACATACAGAGACAGGAAGGCAGTACTATCTGTGCCTATAACATTTACATAGTTACATACAGAAACAGGAAGGCAGTACTATCTGTGCCTATAACATTTACATACAGAGACAGGAAGGCAGTGCTATCTGTGCCTATAACATTTACATACAGAGACAGGAAGGCAGGACTATCTGTGCATATAACATTTACATACAGAGACAGGAAGGCAGTACTATCTGTGCCTACAACATTTACATACAGAGACAGGAAGGCAATACTATCTGTGCCTATAACATTTACATACAGAGACAGGAAGGCAGTACTATCTGTGCCTATAACATTTACATACAGAGACAGGAAGGCAGTGCTATCTGTGCCTATAACATTTACATACAGAGACAGGAAGGCAGTACTATCTGTGCCTATAACATTTACATAGAGAGACAGGAAGGCAGTACTATCTGTGCCTATAACATTTACATACAGAGACAGGAAGGCAGTACTATCTGTGCCTATAACATTTACATACAGAGACAGGAAGGCAGTGCTATCTGTGCCTATAACATTTACATACAGAGACAGGAAGGCAGTACTATCTGTGCCTATAACATTTACATACAGAGACAGGAAGGCAGTACTATCTGTGCCTATAACATTTACATACAGAGACAGGAAGGCAGTACTATCTGTGCCTATAACATTTACATACAGAGACAGGAAGGCAGTGCTATCTGTGCCTATAACATTTACATACAGAGACAGGACGGCAGTACTATCTGTGCCTATAACATTTACATAGAGAGACAGGAAGGCAGTGCTATCTGTGCCTATAACATTTACATACAGAGACAGGAAGGCAGTGCTATCTGTGCCTACAACATTTACATACAGAGACGAGAAGGCAGTACTATCTGTGCCTATAACATTTACATACAGAAACAGGAAGGCAGTACTATCTGTGCCTATAACATTTACATACAGAGACAGGAAGGCAGTGCTATCTGTGCCTATAACATTTACATACAGAGACAGGAAGGCAGGACTATCTGTGCATATAACATTTACATACAGAGACAGGAAGGCAGTACTATCTGTGCCTACAACATTTACATACAGAGACAGGAAGGCAATACTATCTGTGCCTATAACATTTACATACAGAGACAGGAAGGCAGTGCTATCTGTGCCTATAACATTTACATACAGAGACAGGAAGGCAGGACTATCTGTGCATATAACATTTACATAGAGAGACAGGAAGGCAGTACTATCTGTGCCTATAACATATACAGAGACAGGAAGGCAGTACTATCTGTGCCTATAACATTTACATACAGAGACAGGAAGGCAGTGCTATCTGTGCCTATAACATTTACATACAGAGACAGGAAGGCAGTACTATCTGTGCCTATAACATTTACATACAGAGACAGGAAGGCAGTGCTATCTGTGCCTATAACATTTACATACAGAGACAGGAAGGCAGTACTATCTGTGCCTATAACATTTACATAGAGAGACAGGAAGGCAGTACTATCTGTGCCTATAACATTTACATACAGAGACAGGAAGGCAGTACTATCTGTGCCTATAACATTTACATACAGAGACAGGAAGGCAGTGCTATCTGTGCCTATAACATTTACATACAGAGACAGGAAGGCAGTACTATCTGTGCCTATAACATTTACATACAGAGACAGGAAGGCAGTACTATCTGTGCCTATAACATTTACATACAGAGACAGGAAGGCAATACTATCTGTGCCTATAACATTTACATACAGAGACAGGAAGGCAGTACTATCTGTGCCTATAACATTTACATACAGAGACAGGAAGGCAGTGCTATCTGTGCCTATAACATTTACATAGAGAGACAGGAAGGCAGTACTATCTGTGCCTATAACATTTACATACAGAGACAGGAAGGCAGTACTATCTGTGCCTATAACATTTACATACAGAGACAGGAAGGCAGTACTATCTGTGCCTATAACATTTACATACAGAGACAGGAAGGCAGTGCTATCTGTGCCTATAACATTTACATACAGAGACAGGAAGGCAGTGCTATCTGTGCCTATAACATTTACATAGAGAGACAGGAAGGCAGTACTATCTGTGCCTATAACATTTACATAGAGAGACAGGAAGGCAGTGCTATCTGTGCCTATAACATTTACATACAGAGACAGGAAGGCAGTACTATCTGTGCCTATAACATTTACATACAGAGACAGGAAGGCAGTACTATCTGTGCCTATAACATTTACATAGAGAGACAGGAAGGCAGTACTATCTGTGCCTATAACATTTACATACAGAGACAGGAAGGCAGTGCTATCTGTGTTTAGAGACCAGGGTGCAGTACTATCTGCACCATCTACATCCATTGTTAATTGTGAAGGGAAGTTAACCCAAATTCTGCTAAAACAAGGTGGCTTCACCTCCTTCTAGTTTCCCAAATCTTGTTTTCCTTTATTTTAGGAGTTGAAGCTTGTATCGATCAACTAGAGAAAAGTGTGCCTATTAATTTCCGAGAAGTAAGTGTATAATGTCTGGGCCTTTTCCCCGTTGTCTTGCGGGATCTTCTAACGTCCTTGTTGAGAAAACTGACAACATGTGATGGAAGGCGTCAGGGATTATGATCACTCAGATTGAAAAACAGTCAACATAAACCTTGACAAATGTATGAAAGAGGATAATGATCCTTCAGTCTGGATTTTGAGAGCATCAGACTGGCAAGTGGGCACAGCGGGCATTTGCCCGGTAGGCTTGTTGCAGTTTGGGCCACTGTGACCACTCCTCCGGCTGCCAGACGGCTTTACATCATTCCGGTGGCAGAGCTGTCCATCTCCACCAGTGCTGTAGGCCAGTGTTGATGCACAATTTAGACTTCTTACCGCGTATTTACTTTACAACATGTTTGGAGGAATTTCAAACTTTTAATTTCATTGGTTATTCCTTTTAAGTCTGTAGGTAAATGGATTCTGATGGTCTCAGCCCATAAAGACACCAAAACAGTTCTGAAGGACGCCTTATCTTCGTACGGAGAGACAGAAATTACAGTTGTAAATGACAAAGTGCACTTATCCCACACTTCATTATAGTAAGTATGACCTACTAGGAGTAGTAGTATCATATAAGGTAGTGAATTCGAATTGTGGAAATCAGCAGTAGTGTCATTGACACCAGAGTTATGCACTTTAGAGGTGTGCTATGTTCAGCTGTGCTCACTAGAGACGCGCTACCTCCTGCTGGCCACACTAGAGGTGCACTACCTCCTGCTGGCCACACAAAAGGTGTGTTGCTTACTGCTGTTCTCACTAGAGGTGACCTACCTCCTGTTGGCTACACTAGTTGTGAGATACCTCCTGCTGGTCACACTAGAGGTGAGATACATCCTGCTGACCACATTAGAGGTGCACTATATCCTGCTGGCCACACTAGATGTGTTCTACTTGCTGATGTCCACACTAGAGATGAACTACCTCCTCCTGGCCACATAATAGGTGTGTTGCTTACTGCTGTTCTCACTAGAGGTGACCTACCTCCTGTTGGCCACACTAAAGATGTGCTATCTAATGCTGGCCCTACTAAAAGTAGAGGTAGTTCTACCTCCTTCTGGCCCACTAGAGGTGCATTACCATTTGCTGGTCACACTAGAGGTGAGCTACCTCTTCTTAGCCACACTAGATGTGGGCTTCCTCCTGTTGGCCACACTAGAGTTGAGCTACTTCCTGCTGGTCACAGTAGAGAAGTGCTACCTCCTGAGAAGTGTGTTGCCTCCTGCTGGCCATACTAGAGGCTTTCTGTCACCTGCTGGACACACTAGAGGTGCTGTGTGCTACCTCCTGTTAGAGACACTAGAGGTGTGCTACCTCCTGTCAGTCACACAGGAAGTGTGCAGACTCTTGCTTGCCATACTAGAGGTTTGCTATCTCTGGCTGTTGTTGCTAAAGGTGTGATGTCTCCTGCTAGAGACACTAGAGGTGTGCTACCCCCTGCGGGTCAAACGGGAAGTGTGTTGCCTCCTGCTGGCCATACTAGAGGTGCGCTATCTCCTGCTGTCCTTGCTAGAAGTATGATACCCCCTGCTAGAGACACTAGAGATGTGATACCTCCTGCTAGAGACACTAGAGGTGTGATACCTCCTGCTAGAGACACTAGAGGTGTGATACCTTCTACTAGAGTCACTAGAGGTGTGATACCTCCTGCTAGAGACACTAGAGGTGTGATACCTCCTGCTAGAGACACTACAGGTGTGATACCTCCTGCTAGAGACACTACAGGTGTGATACCTCCTGCTAGAGACACTAGAGATGTGATACATACTACTAGAGACACTAGAGGTGTGATACCTAATGCTAGAGACACTAGAGGTGTGATACCTCGTGCTAGAGACACTAGAGGTGTGATACCTCCTGCTAGAGACACTAGAGGTGTGATACCTCCTGCTAGAGACACTAGAGGTGTGATACCTCCTGCTAGAGACACTAGAGGTGTGATACCTCCTGCTAGAGACACTAAAGGTGTGATACCTCATGCTAGAGACACTAGAGGTGTGATACCTCCTGCTAGAGACACTAGAGGTGTGATACCTCCTGCTAGAGACACTAGAGGTGTCATACCTCCTGCTAGAGACACTAAAGGTGTGATACCTCATGCTAGAGACACTAGAGGTGTCATACCTCCTGCTAGAGACACTAGAGGTGTGATACCTCCTGCTAGAGACACTAGATGTGTGATACCTCCTGCTAGAGACACTAGAGGTGTGATACCTCCTGCTAGAGACACTAAAGGTGTGATACCTCATGCTAGAGACACTAGAGGTGTGATACCTCCTGCTAGAGACACTAGAGGTGTGATACCTCCTGCTAGAGACACTAAAGGTGTGATACCTCATGCTAGAGACACTAGAGGTGTGATACCTCCTGCTAGAGACACTAGAGGTGTGATACCTCCTGCTAGAGACACTAGAGGTGTCATACCTCCTGCTAGAGACACTAAAGGTGTGATACCTCATGCTAGAGACACTAGAGGTGTCATACCTCCTGCTAGAGACACTAGAGGTGTGATACCTCCTGCTAGAGACACTAGATGTGTGATACCTCCTGCTAGAGACACTAGAGGTGTGATACCTCCTGCTAGAGACACTAGAGGTGTGATACCTCCTGCTAGAGACACTAGAGGTGTGATACCTCCTGCTAGAGACACTAGAGGTGTGATACCTCCTGCTAGAGACACTAGATGTGTCAGATGGATTGCCTATGATCTGCAGATAAAGTATTTTGATAAATTGGGCAAAAAAGCCCTTGTCACGTCAAACTCGGAGGCACAGGTATCACAGAACTACAGAAAAAGAGCATGTCAAACAGCATCCTATATCTCAGCTTCCTAGGTTTTTTGGGAAATGCCATAGAGTTACAAAGGGAACAGTCCTGGAAAAAAGGCCTAAATTGACCTGCAGTGATGGCATATGAACTAGGTCAGGCCGGAGGGGTCCCAGACATTGGACTCCATACAATGACAAAGAAGTAGGGTCTGGAGAGCTCATAACAATTGTTGCTCAGGATCAGAACAGTGGGAGAAACAGGTAAATATAAAATGAGAGGTGGATTATCAGCGCCACTCCTGTCCATTGGCCATGTCTGGTACTGCAGCTTAGTCCTGTTCATTTGTGTTGCCCTATAAATGACTATATGCTTATTAAACATTCATGTAACATTTCATTCACAGTCACGGTGCAATCAACACTCTGGATAATATAGAAGTGGAGGAGAGCACTGGCCGCATAATATATAAAGGTAACTCCCCCAAAATAGTCCACCATGCTTTATTAGAAGTTTTTATAGTTGGTAAAGGGGTTGATGCCAGACACCCAAGACCCGCCATTCACTGCTACGGTAGGTCACACAGTGGCCGGATCTAAGCAGTGTACTGAGTCTAATAGCACAGCGCCATACATTGTGTAGTGGCTGTTCCCAGGTACTGTAGCTCTGCTCCTATAGAAGTAAATGAGAGCTTGGCCGCAAAAAAATTCTCACTGCCTCTAAGTGCCATTAATTGCCTACATTATTCATAAAGTTAGCTGTCAATTAAATGTTCTTCCATACAGCGTCCTAACGTTCTGTAATTACTCAACCAAGTACAGCTATCTCAGCAAATTAAAGTAGGGATGAAGAGTTATAAACCATGCTGCCGTATTCCACCAGACATCAAAGGGTGACTATAATATTGATTTATTAGTCAACGCATTTCAGGGCTCCCTGGCCTCTTCCTCAGGACAAATCAATATCATATTGCCATGTTACAGCCCTGAAACGCGTTGACTAATAAATCAATATTATATTCCCCCTTTGATCTCTCGTGGAATACGGCAGCGCAGTGTTTAACCCTTTATCCTCCCTACTCTATACGCACCACGCTGAGGACTGCAGCAGCCGTGATCTGCTTTTATAGTGGTTGTGACTCTCACAACCACACAAGGTGAAGCCTCTGATACCTATTTAGGTCATATTTTATCTCTCAGACCCTTCATCCTCCCTACTTTAATTTTCTGAAATAATGACCTTTGAGTTTTCATGAATCATCAACATTAACAAAAATAAACACATGAAATAGATCCCTGTGTGTGTAATGACTCTATATAATAGATGTGTGTCACTTTATGTATTGAATTACTGGAATAAATTAACTTTTTGAGGATATATGAAGGAGATTCATTGAGATGACGATCTATAACTTTTCCAACTTGAAAGCACTTAAACCAAACAGAACATGAAATGTGAATAACCCGTTCATTCCATAGATACCCCAGATATGACCACAGCCACTATCCACAGTGTGAGTGACAACTGCATCGTCTTCTCACCTGAGGGACCACACACCTTTCTGAACTGTATGTAACCAACAGTCTAATACACCGATAGAGTAGTTATATTCCTGTACATAGGAGCAGTATTATAGTAGTTATATTCTTGTATATAGGGGCAGTATTATAGTAGTTATATTCCTGTACATAGGAGCAGTATTATAGTAGTTATATTCCTGTACATAGGAGCAGTATTATAGTAGTTATATTCCTGTACATAGGAGCAGTATTATAGTAGTTATATTCTTGTATATAGGAGCAGTATTATAGTAGTTATATTCTTGTATATAGGGGCAGTATTATAGTAGTTATATTCTTGTACATAGGAGCAGTATTATAGTAGTTATATTCTTGTACATAGGAGCAGTATTATAGTAGTTATATTCTTGTACATAGGGGCAGTATTATAGTAGTTATATTCTTGTATATAGAGGCAGTATTATAGTAGTTATATTCTTGTATATAGGGGCAGTATTATAGTAGTTATATTCTTGTATATAGGAGCAGTATTATAGTAGTTATATTCTTGTATATAGGAGCAGTATTATAGTAGTTATATTCTTGTATATAGGGGCAGTATTATAGTAGATATATTTCTGTACATAGGAGCAGTATTATAGTAGTTATATTCTTGTACATAGGAGCAGTATTATAGTAGTTATATTCTTATACATAGGAGCAGTATTATAGTAGTTATATTCTTGTATATAGGAGCAGTATTATAGTAGTTATATTCTTGTATATAGGGGCAGTATTATAGTAGTTATATTCTTGTACATAGGAGCAGTATTATAGTAGTTATATTCTTGTATATAGGGGCAGTATTATAGTAGTTATATTCTTGTACATAGGAGCAGTATTATAGTAGTTATATTCCTGTATATAGGAGCAGTATTATAGTAGTTATATTCTGGTATATAGGAGCAGTATTATAGTAGTTATATTCCTGTATATAGGAGCAGTATTATAGTAGTTATATTCTGGTATATAGGAGCAGTATAATATAATCTATTATATAATTGCGAATGGGTTTTTTGCCCCTTTTGAGTCCACTCACGCTGCGAGTCGATGTCGTCATGTGGATACGCCCGAAGCATTGACCGCGGAGCGGCCATTGCGAGCAGTTCTAAGTCGACTCGCTATGCCCGCGCAGCGGCCATGGCGAGTCGCCTTAGCAGTGCGAAGCATTGGCCGCGAAGCGGCCATTGCGAGTCACAGACTCGCTCTTCTAGAATCCCGATGCATGTGCATCAGGCACCCAGCTAGTAGTAGTTATATTCTTGTACATAGGGGGCAGTATTATAGTAGTTATATTCTGGTACATAGGGGCAGTATTATAGTAGTTATATTCTTGTATATAGGGCAGTATTATAGTAGTTATATTCTTGTACATAGGGGTAGTATTATAGCAGTTATATTCTTGTATATAGGGCAGTGTTATAGTAGTTATATTCTTGTATATAGGGGCAGTATTATAGTAGTTATATTCTTGTATATAGGAGCAGTATTACAGTAGTTATATTCTTGTACATAGGGGCAGTATTATAGTAGTTATATTCTTGTACATAGGGGCAGTATTATAGTAGTTATATTCTTGTATATAGGAGCAGTATTATAGTAGTTATATTCTTGTACATAGGAGCAGTATTATAGTAGTTATATTCTTGTATATAGGAGCAGTATTATAGTAGTTATATTCTTGTATATAGGAGCAGTATTATAGTAGTTATATTCTTGTATATAGGAGCAGTATTATTGTAGTTATATTCTTGTATATAGGGGCAGTATTATAGTAGTTATATTCTTGTATATAGGGGCAGTATTATAGTAGTTATATTCTTGTATGTAGGAGCATATTATAGTAGTTATATTCTTGTACATAGGAGCAGTATTATAGTAGTTATATTCTTGTATATAGGAGCAGTATTATTGTAGTTATATTCTTGTATATAGGGGCAGTATTATAGTAGTTATATTCTTGCACATAGAGGGCAGTATTATAGTAGTTATATTCTTGTATATAGGGGCAGTATTATAGTAGTTATATTCTTGTATATAGGAGCAGTATTATAGTAGTTATATTCTTGTATATAGGGGCAGTATTATAGTAGTTATATTCTTGTATATAGGGGCAGTATTATAGTAGTTATATTCTTGTATATAAGGGTAGTATTATAGTAGTTATATTCTTGTACATAGGGGCAGTATTATAGTAGTTACAGTTAGGGCCAGAAATATTTGGACAGTGACACAAGTTTTGTTATTTTAGCTGTTTATAAAAACATGTTCAGAAATACAATTATATATATAATATGGGCTGAAAGTGCACACTCCCAGCTGCAATATGAGAGTTTCCACATCCAAATCGGAGAAAGGGTTTAGGAATCATAGCTCTGTAATGCATAGCCTCCTCTTTTTCAAGGGACCAAAAGTAATTGGACAATGGACTCTAAGGGCTGCAATTAACTCTGAAGGCGTCTCCCTCGTTAACCTGTAATCAATGAAGTAGTTAAAAGGTCAGGGGTGGATTCCAGGTGTGTGGTTTTGCATTTGGAAGCTGTTGCTGTGACCAGACAACGTGCGGTCAAAGGAACTCTCAATTGAGGTGAAGCAGAGCATCCTGAGGCTGAAAAAAAAGAAAAAATCCATCAGAGAGATAGCAGACATGCTTGGAGTAGCAAAATCAACAGTTGGGTACATTCTGAGAAAAAAGGAATTGACTGGTGAGCTTGGGAACTCTAAAAGGCCTGGACGTCCACGGATAACAACAGTGGTGGATGATCGCCGCATACTTTATTTGGTGAAGAAGAACCCGTTCACAACATCAACTGAAGTCCAGAACACTCTCAGTGAAGTAGGTGTATCTGTCTCTAAGTCAACAGTAAAGAGAAGACTCCATGACAGTAAATACAAAGGGTTCACATCTAGATGCAAACCATTCATCAATTCCAAAAATAGACAGGCCAGAGTTACATTTGCTGAAAAACACCTCAAGAAGCCAGCTCAGTTCTGGAAAAGTATTCTATGGACAGATGAGACAAAGATCAACCTGTACCAGAATGATGGGAAGAAAAAAGTTTGGAGAAGAAAGGGAACGGCACATGATCCAAGGCACACCACATCCTCTGTAAAACATGGTGGAGGCAACGTGATGGCATGGGCATGCATGGCTTTCAATGGCACTGGGTCACTTGTGTTTATTGATGACATAACAGCAGACAAGAATAGCCGGATGAATTCTGAAGTGTACCGGGATATACTTTCAGCCCAGATTCAGCCAAATGCTGCAAAGTTGATTGGACGGCGCTTCATAGTACAGATGGACAATGACCCCAAGCATACAGCCAAAGCTACCCAGGAGTTCATGAGTGCAAAAAAGTGGAACATTCTGCAATGGCCAAGTCAATCACCAGATCTAAACCCAATTGAGCATGCATTTCACTTGCTCAAATCCAGACTTAAGACGGAAAGACCCACAAACAAGCAAGACCTGAAGGCTGCGGCTGTAAAGGCCTGGCAAAGCATTAAGAAGGAGGAAACCCAGCGTTTGGTGATGTCCATGGGTTCCAGACTTAAGGCAGTGATTGCCTCCAAAGGATTCGCAACAAAATATTGAAAATAAAAATATTTTGTTTGGGTTATGTTTATTTGTCCAATTACTTTTGACCTCCTAAAATGTGGAGTGTTTGTAAAGAAATGTGTACACTTCCTACATTTTCTATCAGATATTTTTGTTCAACCCTTCAAATTAAACGTTACAATCTGCACTTGAATTCTGTTGTAGAGGTTTCATTTCAAATCCAATGTGGTGGCATGCAGAGCCCAACTCGCGAAAATTGTGTCACTGTCCAAATATTTCTGGCCCTAACTGTATATTCTTGTACGTAGGAGCAGTATTATAGTAGTTATATTCTTGTACATAGGAGCAGTATTATAGTAGTTATATTCTTGTACGTAGGAGCAGTATTATAGTAGTTATATTCTTGTACATAGGGGCAGTATTATAGTAGTTATATTCTTGTACATAGGGGCAGTATTATAGTAGTTATATTCTTGTACATAGGGGCAGTATTATAGTAGTTATATTCTTGTACATAGGAGCAGTATTATAGTAGTTATATTCTTGTACATAGGGGCAGTATTATAGTAGTTATATTCTTGTACATAGGAGCAGTATTATAGTAGTTATATTCTTGTACATTGGGGCAGTATTATAGTAGTTATATTCTTGTACATAGGAGCAGTATTATAGTAGTTATATTCTTGTACATAGGAGCAGTATTATAGTAGTTATATTCTTGTACATAGGAGCAGTATTATAGTAGTTATATTCTTGTATATAGGGGCAGTATTATAGTAGTTATATTCTTGTATATAGGAGCAGTATTATAGTAGTTATATTCCTGTACATAGGAGCAGTATTATAGTAGTTATATTCTTGTACATACGAGCAGTATTATAGTAGTTATATTCATGTACATAGGAGCAGTATTATAGTAGTTATATTCTTGTACATAGGGCAGTATTATAGTAGTTATATTCTTGTACATAGGGGCAGTATTATAGTAGTTATATTCTTGAACATAGAGGCAGTATTATAGTAGTTATATTCTTGTATATAGGAGCAGTATTATAGTAGTTATATTCTTGTGTATAGGGGCAGTATTATAGTAGTTATAGTCTTGTACATAGGAGCAGTATTATAGTAGTTATATTCTTGTATATAGGGGCAGTATTATAGTAGTTATATTCTTGTACATAGGGGCAGTATTATAGTAGTTATATTCTTGTATATAGGAGCAGTATTATAGTAGTTATATTCTTGTGTATAGGGGCAGTATTATAGTAGTTATATTCTTGTACATAGGAGCAGTATTATAGTAGTTATATTCTTGTACATAGGGGCAGTATTATAGTAGTCATTTTCTTGTACATAGAGGCAGTATTATAGTAGTTATATTCTTGTACATAGGGGCAGTATTATAGTAGTTATATTCTTGTACATAGGGGCAGTATTATAGTAGTTATATTCTTGTACATAGGAGCAGTATTATAGTAGTTATATTCTTGTATATAGGGGCAGTATTATAGTAGTTATATTCTTGTACATAGGAGCAGTATTATAGTAGTTATATTCCTGTATATAGGAGCAGTATTATAGTAGTTATATTCTTGTATATAGGAGCAGTATTACAGTAGTTATATTCTTGTATATAGGAGCAGTATTATAGTAGTTATATTCTTGTACATAGGGGCAGTATTATAGTAGTTATAGTCTTGTACATAGGAGCAGTATTATAGTAGTTATATTCTTGTATATAGGAGCAGTATTACAGTAGTTATATTCTTGTACATAGGGGCAGTATTATAGTAGTTATATTCTTGTATATAGGGAGCAGTATTATAGTAGTTATATTCCTGTACATAGGAGCAGTATTATAGTAGTTATATTCTTGTATATAGGAGCAGTATTATAGTAGTTTATATCTTGTATATAAGGGCAGTATTATAGTAGTTATATTCTTGTATATAGGAGCAGTATTATAGTAGTTATATTCTTGTATATAGGGGCAGTATTATAGTAGTTATATTCTTGTACATAGGAGCAGTATTATAGGAGTTATATTCTTGTATATAGGGGCAGTATTATAGGAGTTATATTCTTGTATATAGGGGCAGTATTACAGTAGTTATAGTGTTATACATAGGAGGCAGTATTATAGTAAATTCTTGTCCAAAGGTTTTTGAAAAAAATGTTATGCAAAAGCATTTGTATTCACAGTATAGTAATGTATTGGTATATGATTTTTTTATAACTTTTCAACATAGGTCGTACAAAAAATTCTCCTCCCAAGGGCGAATTAAGTCAGTTTCTGAAATACGCATCTTGTCGAAGCTTTAACAATATTTTGATACGTCAGCCTTCCTGTGAGTATTGGACATTTTGAGTTATTGAAAGATTGTGTGATTAAGTAAGTGGCTCAAACTAGGTTTCCTCATACTACTACTCTATGGACAACGTGACCTTCCATCATCACAGGGGCTCATAAATTAAGGTTGGAGACACAGCCCGAGAATCGTGAGCTCGCTCTACCAACAGGAAGTGTTAGGAGGAAGAGGCCTACTCTCTTCTAACAGAGGGACTAGGTGGCCACCAGTCATTTGTTCTATGTCCTAACAGTTATGAACCATAAAATAAACTGAGACTTATCACAATTTTATAATTTACTTTTCTTTTCTTTTTTAGCATTTTTATGTTCAGAGATACCTGCTGAAACTCATACTCTCGATTTGGAAAAGGTAATATCCTTATAATGAAGTTATAACCTGGGGTTGTTGTGGACCACACAAGGCCGATCAAGGGAGTGACCCTGAAACCAAACTATAGGGTTCTGGTCAAAAAAATCAATTGCATTGACTTGACTAAGGGACACAAAACTAATATATATATAATTTATAGGTGTTAACAGGGGCGTAACTACAACAGGTGCAGGGGTTGCGATCGCACCCGGGCCCTACAGCCTAGGGGGGCCCCAAACGTCCCTTTGGCCCATAGAAAAAGACTAATACTACTAAAGATTTGCAATAATTGGGGGCCCCGTTGGAGCTTTCACATCGGGGCCCCGAGGCCTGAAGTTACGCCAGTGGGTGTTAACCGGGATGTTTCTAAAAAAAAAAATGCCCAAGCACTAACAGGCAGGTAGATGCCACCTACCTGCCTGTTGTGCCCTGCACCATTCACCGCCATTCAGCCATTCACCCTCGCAACAGAGCGGGCACAGATGGCCCCTATCGGGGACGGCATGGCCATGTAGATAGAGTGGCAGCTTCTTTTCTGCTCTGCTCTGTGGAAGGGGCTGGACACCTTACCTAATTTTGATTGACAGCCGGCTCCCTGCTACTTGATTGGGGGAGCCGCCTGTCAATCAGCATGACTTCGGCTCTGATACTCGCCAATAGAGGGGAGAAGATACCTCTTTGTAGAGTTGACATCAGCGGAAGCAGCAAAATCGCTGACAGGAGCATTCTCAGACGGTTCCATGTCACCGGTGAATGGCGCCAGGCACAACAGGCAGGTAGGTGGCAGCCACCTGCCTGTTGGTGCTTAGGCACAATTTTTTTCCCCCTAAATCCCAGATAACCCCTTTAACCAAAATGAACCCATTACTGTGCTCTTAAATCTTTATGTGGATGATTTCAACCAGTTCAGCTCATCTATATACTCCAGACCTCTTCTAACTAAAGGTTTAAAGGGGTTGTCTAGTACTAGGACAACTTCTACTGATTCCACTTTTTTCTTCCCATTAAAACAAGATCTTGTACTCACCTCTCATGCTGGTGCCCTTCCAGCGGTGTCAAGTAATCTCGTTTTGAGGCTCACGTGACATTGTGAGGTCAAAAGAGCCCCGCGTCCAATCAATGCCGGCTTCTGTCTTCCTGCCTTCAGACCAAATGACCAATGAACAGGAAGTTAGCGGTAGCCACAGCGCCACTTCCTGTTGATCGTCCATTTGGTTGGAAGACAGAAGCCGGCGGTGATTGGACGGGGGGCTCGTTTGATCTCACAATGTTACAAGAGCCCAGATCCATGAATATTGACACCACTGGAACGGCGCCATTACAGGAGGTGAGTACAGACTCTTATTTTAATGGGGTAAAACAAGTGGAATCAGAAGGGGATGCCCTAGTAGTGGACAACCCCTTTAAGATCAGAAGTTGCCTTATAAGCAAAGGGCCAATATTTCTGCCATCCAGTCACATAAACCCTTCTCCGTCTCTCGGATCTTCACTTCATCACCATCAGATATTTGCCGCATAGATCACTCCGTAATACAAGATTTTGATTTACTGATCAAGGTAAAATCAATGAATGTGAAGTGTAGCTCAGTGATATCACAGACAGCTTCTCATATAACTTTGAGTCAATGATGAATAAAAAAATCTTTACACTAGAGCTTATATATAACTTATATAACTTCTAGAATTTGATCAAGTAGAAAGATTTTCGTGACCATATAGAATTATAAAAAAAAAGAAATCTATTGTGCTGAATTTTCTGAAGTTGATTATTATTATCATTCATATTTCTGCTGTATTTTCTCAGATTAACGGTACATGGAAAGTTGCTGCTTTTGCCTCCAGTTCACCAGAAGGTGATGTGCCAAATGAAATGCAATTTACTGTTGACAATGAGGAGGTGACAGTCACATATGGGATTTGGTAAGAGACACATCCTTCATAGACAGCAACAATGTATCTGCTGGTCAAATGAGCAACTTAAAGGGAACTGTAGTGGGGCCAATGTCGATCCAGCCTCATACCAGATATTAGTGTTAAGTTGTTTCACTGGTTGGGAATAGCATTGAAGCAAAGTGAGAACTAAACCCTGTCCAAATGATGCCTCTGCCTTGGTATAATTAACCCTCTACAGTGATTTAAATTGGTGGCATTAAAAAAGACCCCATGGCGGTGCCAATTTTTTTTTAAAGTCTAGAACCACAAAGATAGTCCAAATTTCCATGGGAACTGTAGTGGGGCCAATGTTAATCAAGCCTTATCCAAGCTACGGTATTAGTTTTAAATTATTTCACTGGACAACACTAGTATTGAAACAGAGTGAGAACTAAACCCTGTCCAAATGATGCATCTGCCTTGATATAGTTAACCAATTACAGTTAACAGGACGTTGGCTCAGTGGTTAACACTGAATGGTGGCTGAGTGGTTAGCACTGTATGGTGGCTCAGTGGTTGGCACTGTACGGTGGCTCAGTGGTTAGCACTGTACAGTGGCTCAGTGGTTAGCACTGTACAGTGGCTCAGTGGTTAGCACTGTACGGTGGCTCAGTGGTTAGCACTGTATGGTGGCTCAGTGGTTAGCACTGTATGGTGGCTCAGTGGTTAGCACTGTATGATGGCTCAGTGGTTGGCACTGTATGATGGCTCAGTGGTTAGCACTTGCAGCATTGGGGTCCTGGGTTCAAATCCCACCAAGGAAAACATCTGCAAGTACTTTGTATGTTCTCCTGTGTTTCCTCCGGGTTCTCTGGCTCCCTCCCACATTCCAAAGACTAATAGGATGTTTAGATTGTGAGCTCCAATGGGGACAGTGTTGTAAATGTATGTAAAGTGCTGTGTAATTAATAGTGCTGTATAAATGAATAAATATTATATATATTATTATTTTATTTCAATTCATGGCACTAAAAAAGACCCCATGGCGGTGCCACTTTTGTTGAAAAGGTCTAGAACCACAAAGAGTCCAATTTTAATTTTATCATAGAGCTATCTCCTTAAAAAAACATGGAAATACTGCTGGTACCATAAGGAAAGGAGTATCAGTGTCATCCTCAAAAACTCTTGGCTTGTATGATGATTTTTCTGTACATTGACACGATTGATACTTTTCTAAGACACATTCGCTGTCCCTCCAGCGGTACTACACTGAAATTCTCCATAATTTGCATTAAATTTTAAGAATTAAATTTTTTTGCATTTGAACTTTATATGGAACATGTTACAGTGTATTTATTTTTTATACAATTGCAGGGTGGAAAAAGCTGTGAAAGTAGAAAATAGAAGACTTCAGTATAACAAAAGTAAGAGCCATTTCATGAAACATGCCCTGAGCTCATTGGGTGCTCAGTGCCCTTCTCATTGATTTCTGGGTGTTTCCCAGGTGGTGAAAGTGGACTGGAGATGAGATTTTATCAACCTCTGGGGGAGTCTATGTTGACCTGGATTGGGAACGTGAAAGAGAAGAATACTTCTTTGGTCCTTTTGTGTAAGTAACATTCCATTTTTAAAACTAATTTGCACAACTATCATTACTCGTCAACTTGAATTAGAGTATTAGCAGTCGCAGGCTTGTAGTATTTGGATTGTGGTGCTCATTATCAAAAAGTTGATAAACAGATTGTCATGCCAGCCATAGGGAGACACTCAATGCAGGATGACCGGGAAGGGGGGGGGGGGTTAAGGTAGTCCCAAACGCTAAGGGCAAAGGGGAGATGGTGACCCCTAGAAACACTAGCGCTGATACCTGGCTCCCACGATGACCCTATGCAGTCTCTTAAACTGTTGCCAAGCAGGATACATCGTCCCTTACTGTCTCTCAACTAAGACTACTTATTGATCAGACAGGGTGAACACTGGTCAACGTATCTAACAACTAAAGAACACACCAGGGAAACAAACTAAGGGGAGAGGGAGAAACACTTAGCTGAAGATAGCAAACTACACAGGAAGTCCACGATGCACTGCAGAGCCAGGAAGCACCACCAGCTCCAAACACACTATCACCAGCAATGCATCATGGGAACCAAGGGTTATAAAAAGAGACAGCTGAAAGTAGGCTGGAAGGAGACCAACTGGGTCCTAATGACCTCCACCAAACAGAGAAATACCTCTTAAAGGGACAGAACCATATCAAGATTTTGGCTGTTTGGCCAAACGCTGCGACCTTCTGCCAGGGACCCCAATAGCTTTGTCTGTGTATCCTGATACACCTGTGACACAAATATATAGCACTCACCAGCTGGGTCTTTAATTAGTAGAATTGCTTTAGTCAATGCCTTTAGACAAACATTAGAGGAAATGTGAAGCAGCCTTTGGCAATTGATTGCTCATTAACACTTTCTGCCGTTTTTGTCATCTCCTTTTGTCATCTTCTCCTCCTCTCACTCAATCCAGCACTAAACCTCTGTTATAGGCTATTAAGTGAACAAACATTTCACACCGATATCGTCCACATACCCCAGTTACAAAACACACTGCCACCACTCATCAAACACACGGGGTGATGAGTCCTCAAAATATACTACTGTCTGACAATCAAAAGGGGTCACATATACTCTATAAGGCCATGGATTCTTTAGAGCATACAAGCATATTACAGATGTAAGATTTAATATAAAAGATACAGTGCTTACAATAAAAAGGTATAAAAGATAGAGATAAAAACGACACACATATATACAAAACAATTATAAAATAAAAAGGGAGAAATAACAGAAATACCTAACTGATCCAGTCTAAAGTTATCATCGGTTCCTTGAGGGAAGGAGAAATTAAGTTTGGATCATTCTTTGCATCATCTTTCTTTTTGTAAAACCCAGCTTTTTATAAGCCTAGTTCTAGGGGCACATGCTCTCTGTAATTCTACGGATTCTTTCGAGCATACAAGGATTAAACCTGTTAAAGTTTTAAGTTTTAATATAAAATGTACAGTGCTTACAATAAAAAGATAAAACTTACACACAAATATGTAGAACAGTCATAAAGTAAATGGGGAGAAATAACAGAAATACCATAATGTTACAGTCTAAAGTTATCTTCCTTTTCCTTGAGAGAAGGAGAAATTAATTTTGGATCATCTTTCTTTCGTGTAACCCAGCTTTTTATAAGCCTGGTTCTGGGGTCACACATTCTCTGTAAGGATGTGGATTCTTCAGAGGATACAAGGATTAAACTTATTAAAGTTTTAAGCTTTATTATAAAAAATACAGTGCCTACAATAAAAAGATATAAAAGATAGAAATTTCACAGTCATAAAATAAAAAGGGAGAAATAACAGAAATACATAAACGCACCAGTCTAAAGTAATTTTCTGTTTCCTTAAAAGAAGGAGAGATTAATTTTGGATCACAATCAGGACAGGCTGACCCCCACACGTGAGCACCTTCCTGTTGTGTCACCCATCATTTATGCACCTGATCTTAGACTCATGTGTCTAGATTATAATATTACAAATGTCAGTCTGTGCCTGGATCGTGAGCTAATTTAAGGGCAATTTAAGGGCAAGCACCTTGCATTTGAAATAGCTTGTCTCCAATCACCCTCCTCAACAGAGTAACTAGGTACGGTTTTCATTTTAGGATATGGTCATATATCAAAGTCAAACATCAGAAATACTCTGTCTGATACCTGATAATGACTTTGACTTTGATAAATGACTTTGACTTTAATAAATGACTTCGGCTTTGTTAAATGACTTTGATAAATAACTTTGACTTTGATAAATGACTTTCATAAATGGCTTTGACTATGATAAATGACTTTGATAAATAACTTGATAAATGACTTGATCTTTGATAAATGACATTGATAAATGACTTTTGATAAATTACTTTGACTTTGATAAATGACTATGATAAATGACTTTGACTTTGATAAATAACTTTGATAAATGACTTCGATAAATGACTTAATCTTTGATAAATGACTTTGATAAATTACTTTTGATAAATGACTTTGACTTTGATAAATGACTATGATAAATGACTTTGACTTTGATAAATAACTTTGATAAATGACTTTGATAAATGACTTAATCTTTGATAAATGACTTTGATAAATTACTTTTGATAAATGACTTTTGATAAATGACTTTGACTTTGATAAATGACTTTGTCTTTGATACGTGACTTTTAATAAATGACTTTGATTTTAATAAATGACTTTTGATAAATGACTTTGATAAATGGCTTTGACTATGATAAATGACTTTGATAAATAACTTGATAAATGACTTGATCTTTGATAAATGACATTGATAAATTACTTTTGATAAATGACTTTGACTTTGATAAATGACTTTGACTTTGATAAATAACTTTGATAAATGACTTTGATAAATTACTTTTGATAAATGACTTTGACTTTGATACGTGACTTTAAATAAATGACTTTGACTTTAATAAATGACTTTTGATAAATGACTTTGACTTTGATAAATGACTTTGATAAATGGCTTTGACTATGATACATGACTTTTGATAAATGACTTTGCTAAATGACATTGATGAATGACTTTTGATAGATGACTTTGACTTTGATATATGAACTTGACTTTGATAAATGACTTTTGATAAATGATTTTGACTTTAATAAATGACTTTGATAAATAACTGAATTTGATAAATTACTTTGATCTCCAACTACCCTCCTCAACAGAGTAACTAGGGAATATCCAGCCTGGCTACAATTAACATCTGCAAACGCTTTGAAGCTTGGCTCACTAGGCTGAGATGTCACAATTCACACCTCTCAGTATTCCTCCATGACACCCCTATGGTTCGGATATCCTGCAATAAGAGTAAACAGTGTTATGCCCTTTGTGTCATATGGACGCAGACTTTAACTAATGTTACTTTGCAGGTAATATAATTTCCTTTCCTTATAACAATAAACATATACACAAACAAGGAATCCTCATATTTGCAATGACCAGTAAATGCTGCATTTCCAGGTGGAATTACAGATGTTGATATTTACCAGACATGACAGAGAGATTCCTTTACACTATGAACGTTCGGATTTATGATGATCTGTTATGTTCTGTGAGTCACTGATTCGGTTGCAGCAATAATGAGTAATATCTTTGAATACACCTGTAGGTTCTGGTAATGAAACCAAGGGTATCACAGTCAGCACTTTGGTAAAGGGGAAAAAAAACTTTTCTTAAACTTTTACCGCACTTGGCATAAATCAATTCTTCAAGCAAATATAAAAACTTTGTAATGCATCTTATAGGAAAGTTCAGATTTTTCTCCACCTACGATCTATGACAGTAACACAGTGAGCAGCCCTCCCCCTTCTAACATGAATGTGGGTGCCGGAGGCCCCCTCGCCTGTCATAGCAGTTTTCCTATGAAGCCCATGGTATTGCAGCATGTCCAAATACTCACCCCATAATTATGCTTCATCCACCGTTATGAATGTCCTGGAAAATGGTGTCTTAAAGGAAAACTGTCAGGTCAAAAATCCATATGTAACTGGTATCATTTTCTAATTCTTCGCTCTAAACTCTCTCTATTGATGTATTTCTTTTATTTAATTTCCCTCCTATCTTCTGTAAGCTTCAGAATAACGAGATTCATTCCATCAGTCAATCTTAGTGAGTGATCCACTTAGTTCTCTGCTGTCCACTCCCCATAGCATGAATATGCATGTCACATATTCACATCACATCACAGGAGATCACTGGAGGGGGCTGTATTCTCCTCTCTGCTCTCTGTGTTTGCAGCATCACAAAAGGTTAAATACAACACAGAACCTGTCACAGCAGGGATACATGCTTAGAGAAAGAAATGGAGTCTAGATAAGGCAGATCTGTAATAGCTCTCTCCCTCCATGTCCTCAACAGTACAAAAGCTACTGAAACCTGACACTGCACTGCTAGCAAAGGGAGGAGGGAGCTGCTGAGAGGGAGTGCATAATAACATGACAGTTTATACAGCAACAGGACTATTCCTGTTTGCTTATAATGGAGAGGACTAATCCAGGAGCTCCTGCAGGGTATGACAATGCTTATAACATGGAAACTACAAAGGGTACAATAATGATTTTACATGTTTTTAAAAGGTCTGCCCAGGCCACTATTCAAGGGTAATATTAGTATCATACTGAAAAATGACCTGACACTGTCCCTTTAACCGTTGGCTCAGGGGATAACATGAATATCTATGAGTTGAAAGATAAGACCGGAATTCCATAAAAACGTTTTCTTTATTTCAATAAATATTTCAAGGTCACAGCAGTGGTTGACGCATTTCATTTCTTTATTCATTGGTGTCTTTACAGCTAGATCCGACCTCGCCAGACCCGAGGAGATCTCCAGGTTTAAGCACTTTGCGGCCTGTTTGTCAATCCGCGTGGCATTTCTGAAGGAGTAGAGGTAATGAGTTATTAGTATCATGGGGTGGCTACTACTGAAGCAAAGCAGGCAAGTGCTATGGAGCACGTAAAGGGGTTGCCGAATAGTGGAAAAAGTATAAACAAAATTAAACTATTCAAACCTAAGAAGACAGAACGTTCCTCTTTATTCACCCACCGATGGTACGTAGACCCCTGAGTTTAATACGAGCTATAGAAATCCATTGGAATTAGTGCTCTGTATGTGGCATAGGTATAGTCAGACAAGAAAAGCCTACACACAGAATATGGCATTCTTTAAAGTACTTTCAACCTCTCAATAGAACATGAGGGCTTTCCTTATTTTTGCTATGACTTGTCTGTACTTCCCTAGTTCCAACTTTTTTTGATGGGAGAAACACTTTATAGTGGTTTAGACATATGTGATGGTGACCTGTTCTAATAAAGGACAGATACAAAACCCTATAACACAACGTAAAGGGGTTTCCTCATAAGCAAAGTTGATTTTAATCAATAGATCTTGGAATAATAATAATTTCCAAAATTGGATGTGATTAAAAAAAATATTCCTGTGCTGAGATAATCTTATATATGTGTCCCTGGTATGTGCTGTGTAATGGAAGTGTCTGACCGTACAGGGACATGGTCTGATCATACCACATCTCCTGTGCTGAGATAATCTTATATATGTGTCCTGCTATGTACTGTGTAATGGATGTGTCTGAACGTACAGGGACATGGTCTGATCATACCACATCTCCTGTGCTGAGATAATCTTATATATGTGTCCCTGCTATGTACTGTGTAATGGATGTGTCTGACTGTACAGGGACATGGTCTGATCATACCACATCTCCTGTGCTAAGATAATCTTATATATGTGTCCCTGCTATGTACTGTGTAATGGAGGTGTGTGACCATACAGGGACATGGTCTGATCATACCACATCTCCTGTGCTGAGATAATCTTATATATGTGTCCCTGCTATGTACTGTGTAATGGAGGTGTGTGACCATACAGGACATGGTCTGATCATACCAATCTCCTTCTGAGATAATCTTATATATGTGTCCTGCTATGTACTGTGTATGAATTGTCGACCATACAAGGACATGGTCTGATCATACACATCTCTGTCTGAGATAATCTTATATATGTGTTCATGCTAAGTACTGTGTAATGGATGTGTCTGACCGTACAGGGACATGGTCTGATCATACCACATGTCCTGTGCTGAGATAATCTTATATATGTGTCCCTGCTATGTACTGTGTAATGGATGTGTCTGACCGTACAGGGACATGTCTGATCATACCACATCTCCTGTGCTGAGATGATCTTAATATATGTATCCTGCTATGTACTGTGTATGGATGTGTCTGATGTACGGGACATGTCTGATCATACACATCTCCTGTGCTGAGATAATCTTATTATTGTCCCTGCTATGCTAAAATCAAGTTTTTTCATGACAAAACCCCCTTTAATTCTACCATTGTAGTGCCCCAGGCCACAAAAGTATTTACAATGAAATGTTTCACTACTTTAGAGTAACAGAGATATTGAAATTATTTGGGAAAGTTTATCTCTTTTCATCATTATTATTTATGATTCTAGATGAAGCTTTTTCAAGCGTCGAGTTACAAGAGGCTTCATGAATCCCGACATCTTTCCTGGACAATTGTGGAGAAATGACGATAACTCGAGCTTCACTAATCTCTGCCTTGTTTCTCCAACACAGATTGTAGTTGTCCAGCATTGAGGCGTATATAGTGATTATGGTATCAATATCCCATAATATACATGTGCAGGGGACATTTTCTTAATAAAATTATCCATATTAAACAATATGAGATCTGTAAGAACAATGATTATTACCGTAATTATTTATGGTGCCAAAAAGCCATTGGGCCAAACTGATACAGTCCAAGTCCTCTCTCCAGTCTTAGGACGAGCTCCCACCGGCTCCAGTCCTCAGGATGTCTCTTTCTAGATGTTCTCCCTCTCTGATAGACACTCTGGCCCTCACAGACTCCTTCAGCTCTTGCCAGTCACCCACCAACTGTCTTCTAGATCTTTCCCTTGTCCTTTCATACTGCCTGTCACGTGTCATCAACGTGTGTCCTCCCTGGCTTCACTCCCTCCTGGGTGCTCCCCTAAACTTTGCTCTCTACCCATCCCTACTACTTTGGTTCCTCCTCTCCAGATAGGATCAGGGACTGTGCTCTCCCCTAAGATCAATCTCGCATTAACCCTGACCTGGAGTGGTGTAGTGCTGGGCTATGGGTGTCTGGATACCGGTCAGTGACCCCCCACTTACCCGAGAGTGGGGTACTACACCGCTGGCTGGGGTGCTGTAACTGTGTGGCAACTGGATCTGCAGGGGCACCACATATGTGCCAAGGTTATCATGAATGGAGAATGAGAGTAAGCTTGGACATCGCCTATTGTGATGGATGAATTCTGTGCTATCAGATGTTTTTAGGGCCATTATCTGTCACTGTAATCCTGCCTCTGATGATAGGGAGACTGCTGAAAACAGTTCCAGAAAGGGTCTGAAATAGTCCCCATGTTATTTTTTAAATTCAGATCATAATATATATATATATATATACACTGTATATACATATATATATATATATACACACACTTATCCTATGACACTGGGTGCACCTGCAAGAGTTAATGTATCTCCTCTCACTCAATCCAGCACTACACCTCTGTTGTAGGCTATAAAGTGTGCATCAATTGTGCCCTAACACAGTCCACACACCCCAGCTATAATACACAGCTACACAACACGCCTCCACCACTCATCAGACACATGGGGTGATGAGTCCCTGAAATATGCTACAGTCCCCAACCCGAAAGGGTCACACAGTCCACACACCCGGCTACACAACACGCTGCCACCACTCATCAGACACATGGGGTGATGAGTCCCTGAAATATGCCCAACCCCGAAAGGGTCACACAGTCCACACACCCCAGCTATAAAACACAGCTACACAACATGCTGCCACCACTCATCAGACACATGGGGTGATGAGTCCCAGTATGTACACAGTGACTGCACCAGCAGAATAGTGAGTGCAGCTATGGAGTATAATACAGGAGGTAACTCAGGATCAGTAATGTAATGTATGTACACAGTGACTGCACCAGCAGAATAGTGAGTGCAGCTCTGGAGTATAATACAGGAGGTAACTCAGGATCAGTAATGTAATGTATGTACACAGTGACTGCACCAGCAGAATAGTGAGTGCAGCTATGGAGTATAATACAGGAGGTAACTCAGGATCAGTAATGTAATGTATGTACACAGTGACTGCACCAGCAGAATAGTGAGTGCAGCTCTGGAGTATAATACAGGAGGTAACTCAGGATCAGTAATGTAATGTATGTACACAGTGACTGCACCAGCAGAATAGTGAGTGCAGCTCTGGAGGATAATACAGGAGGTAACTCAGGATCAGTAATGTAATGTATGTACACAGTGACTGCACCAGCAGAATAGTGAGTGCAGCTCTGGAGTATAATACAGGAGGTGACTCAGGATCAGTAATGTAATGTATGTACACAGTGACTGCACCAGCAGAATAGTGAGTGCAGCTCTGGAGTATAATACAGGATGTAACTCAGGATCAGTAATGTAATGTATGTCCACAGTGACTGCACCAGCAGAATAGTGAGTGCAGCTCTGGAGTATAATACAGGAGGTAACTCAGGATCAGTAATGTAATGTATGTACACAGTGACTGCACCAGCAGAATAGTGAGTGCAGCTCTGGAGTATAATACAGGAGGTGGCTCAGGATCAGTAATGTAATGTATGTACACAGTGACTGCAC
This sequence comes from Allobates femoralis, assembly GCA_033576535.1. NCBI lineage: Eukaryota > Metazoa > Chordata > Amphibia > Anura > Aromobatidae > Allobates > Allobates femoralis. Next base: position 175,288,449 of record JARQOC010000008.1, read on the forward strand.
CAGCAGAATAGTGAGTGCAGCTCTTGAGTATAATACAGGAGGTGACTCAGGATCAGTAATGTAATGTATGTACACAGTGACTGCACCAGCAGAATAGTGAGTGCAGCTCTGGAGTATAATACAGGAGGTAACTCAGGATCAGTAATGTAATGTATGTACACAGTGACTGCACCAGCAGAATAGTGAGTGCAACTCTGGAGTATAATACAAGAGGTAACTCAGGATCAGTAATGTAATGTATGTACACAGTGACTGCACCAGCAAAATAGTGAGTGCAGCTCTGGAGTATAATACAGGAGGTAACTCAGGATCAGTAATGTAATGTATGTACACAGTGACTGCACCAGCAGAATAGTGAGTGCAGCTCTGGAGTATAATACAGGAGGTAACTCAGGATCAGTAATGTAATGTATGTACACAGTGACTGCACCAGTAGAATAGTGAGTGCAGCTCTGGAGTATAATACAAGAGGTAACTCAGGATCAGTAATGTAATGTATGTACACAGTGACTGCACCAGCAAAATAGTGAGTGCAGCTCTGGAGTATAATACAGCAGGTAACTCAGGATCAGTAATGTAATGTATGTACACAGTGACTGCTCCAGCAGAATAGTGAGTGCAGCTCTGTAGTATAATACAGGAGGTAACTCAGGATCAGTAATGTAATGTATGTACACAGTGACTGCACCAGTAGAATAGTGAGTGCAGCTCTGGAGTATAATACAGGAGGTAACTCAGGATCAGTAATGTAATGTATGTACACAGTGACTGCACCAGCAGAATAGTGAGTGCAGCTCTGGAGTATAATACAGGAGGTAACTCAGGATCAGTAATGTAATGTATGTACACAGTGACTGCACCAGCAGAATAGTGAGTGCAGCTCTGGAGTATAATACAGGGGGTAACTCAGGATCAGTAATGTAATGTATGTACACAGTGACTGCACCAGCAGAATATTGAGTGCAGCTCTGGAGTATAATACAGGAGGTAACTCAGGATCAGTAATGTAATGTATGTACACAGTGACTGCACCAGCAGAATAGTGAGTGCAGCTCTGGAGTATAATACAGGAGGTAACTCAGGATCAGTAATGTAATGTATGTACACAGTGACTGCACCAGCAGAATAGTGACTGCAGCTCTGGAGTATAATGCAGGAGCTAACTCAGGATCAGTAATGTAATATATTTAGAAAGGCAGTCATAATTATATGCAGATTATCTCTCTTGCATAGAATAGCATGTTAACTTTCTGCCCTATATTAGTTTATATCGAAATGACTGTGGTGAATTCTAATTTAATGTCATCATGAACCACAACAGAGTCTCGCCGCACCGTGGCAGTAACCCAGATGCATCAGATGTAACATCCCCTAGAGCCGCCGATCTCCCACAGAAGACAGTAAGGAGACATGTATGATACAGAATGGAAATGATGAAGGAGATGATAGAGAAGGGACAGTGGAAGAAACAAAGGCAGATGTGAGAAGGAAGATACAAGGAAAGTACAAGTGACTGACAGTGAAAAGTACAGAAAGTGAAAGGAAGAAAGTCAGATGAAGAACAGAAAGAGTGATGCATCATCAAGTGAGAGTTCTGTTACTGAGACTCGTCCTGTGGTTGAGCTATAAGTCCCAGAATGTCTTCCACTCCTGGGCTGTAATGACGACGCTGACTCATATTTATATCAAATTCGGGCCCTGGGGTGATGTTATGTAACATCTCCTCGTCTGGGCCATTCAGTCGTGAACACTAGGGACCACAAAAATGTAGAGTAAGGCCAAGTCTACACATGAAGCCAAGATGATGAGGTCCAGAAGTGGGCAGGGCTGGGGGGCAAAGGTGCATCTGACCCCCAGGCCAGTCCCCAGGTGGCTGTTTAGGGCCGCCAGAGGACCGGCACCGTATGTTTAATTGCGGCCAACAGCCGCCAAAGCTTCCCTGGCGGCCAGGAGGCTCAGTCTCTCTTTATGTTGAATTCAAATGTATTCACATCTAAAGGTACCGATATACGGCACAACTTTGTTGTGATGTCGGCAACGATCAGTTGCGCACGCAACATTTCTTGGCAGCTTGTCAAGATCGCTGGTAAGGTGTCACATGATGTGGCCAGGGATAGTGTCGAGCCCACTGGGACGAGGGTACTCGGTAACGGACCGGGTCTGCTGCTGGGGGATGTTACGGGTGGTCCTGGTCCGGACCGTGTCCCGGGCCCTGGCAATAATAAGGGTATATTTACAGGGGATAATAGTTTATTGTGACGCCACCCACGGTGTGTGGTCAGTGAGGGGGACCACCGCTGCTGCAGAACCTCCGGGGATGATGTTAGGCAGCTTAGATGGTACTGCTCTCCGTAGGTAGAAGCAAGGTCCCCGGGGCAGTGGTTGGTAAAGTCTATTGTGGATGTAATAGTGGGGGAATAGTGGAGACGGGTTAAGGAACACACACTCACGTTTCTGTAGTTTCCAAAGCTTTACTGCGATGTTGTTGCAGGTTATAGTCCACGGAGTCTGTACTGGGGGCCGGGTTGCTCCCACCCTGTCCGGGTCCTCAGTTTCCTCGTGCTGCGCTGTGTGTGTGTCCTTGCTGCTGCCTCTAGCTGAGCTGCTGGCACTGTCTCACTCTCTCTCTCTCTCTGCTGGTACCACTTGGCTAGGCAACTTGAGTCTTCTGTGTGCTGTACTGACCCCGCCGTGTTGCTTTGCTCTGGTACTGTGGTGGCCTAGAGACTCCACTACTCCTGGATTTACTGTGCTGGGTGTCAGCCACAGTCTCGGATCCGGTGTCCGTTCTGTGCGCTCCTCCGGGGCGATTGGTGATGGCACTCAAGCTCCCAGATGTGTTTCTCTGTCTTTCAGTTCTCCTTTCCTCAGACAATGCCTAGGCCTGGAATCTAAGAGCAGACTGTAGAGAAGCCTGAGGCAGCTTCTTTGACACTACAGTCCCTCTCTCAGTTCTCCCAGGAACTGAACTCACTACTTCCTGTGGACCTGGAGTATATAAGAGAGCTGGTTGTGCTCCCCCTCCTGGCCCAGAGGTGCTAGTGTAGGTCAGTGTGTTGTGGGGAGGGAACCCGTGTGATGTTACTGTGGCACATTAACCCCTGGGGTGCCACAATAGGGGTACTCAGATACCGGGACTGATGTTTTCTTGGATGGGGGAATCACGGGTGGTCGGAATCCTGGTTCCGTGCCCTGGTTATCATTTGTTAGATGTTGGGGAGTGAATATTTACAAGGGGACGAGACGCCACCTGTAGTTCCCGGTAATAGAGGTACCGGCGCTGCAAGCTGGCCGCTAAGGGGATGGTGGGTGCAGCAGAAAATGGTACAGCTCCCCACAGGTGGAGCTTTTACCTCAGGGCAGCGGTTATAGAGGATGATGAGGGGGAGATGAGGGGAGTAGTTGTTGCTGTTGTTCTTACCCCTCTGGTGAGATGCTGGTGTTAGTGCTGCAGCCCTCCGGGCACCGGCGAGAAGAACAACAAAGGCCAAGTCAAGTTTAACTCCAATTTACTGGGTACCGGTAGATGTTAAAAACGGAACACGGTACAGTTTGGTTTACAGGGTGAGTGTTGCCAGCTCAGGATTCCCCTTATGGAGTCTCTAGATGTTTTCTCTTTTAGTCTTTCAGGGTCTACTTTATTCTTCTCTGTCACTATCACCTTCACAGAGCTCTCCCGCCAGTCCTACGGTCTGTCACTAGCCGATCAGGTTGGTCCCTTACAGTACGGACAAGAGCAGCAGGAGCACACAGTTTCTCCCGCCACCAGAATTTGGTCCGCAACCACTAGTGTCCTCAACTGGTTTCAATCCTGAAGGGTGAGATGTCCTTGTGGCGCTAACGGCAACCCTATTACTATGGGCCCGCAGCTCGTCGGTCTGCGGTCAGAGGTGAACTTCTGACCGCCTCGGCTTTCCCGCGTTGCCGGTGTTTTCCCCCAATGTGACCAGCCGCCTCTAACCAGTCCTGGTCCGTTGCCTGCTGTCCTGGGCCCCACGTAAGGATGGGATTCCTCCTGTCGGCTGTGCTGTCAAGCCTGTCCTTCCTGACTGCCTTCCCAGCACTGTCACTCACTCTCTTACTACTCTAGTCTAGGCTCCACCCCCTTTTGGGACCTACTAACTCACCAGTGACCCCCTTCTTTCTACTCTAGGTGGCCTAGTCTTAGGTTGTGCGTGTAAAAACAGACTCCATAGGTTAAACCCTGAACTGACAACTTACAGAGATACCACATTTGTTGTCACAGTGCAATACCTCTTTGTGCACCTAGCCAGAGGGCGCCACACCATGTCTAGATATTGTGGACAACTCGCCAACGATGTTATGAGCAGGTATCGTTTGCAAACCCCGCAAACGATCCCTGCCCATTGCTGTGATGGTGCGAAGTCGTCCATGATATCGTTATCTCGGTGTTAGACAGGACGATAAAGCAGGTTGGTTGAGTTGAAATTGGCAGGTTTATAAAGATTGTTGGTAAACCTGTCAACTCCGATTTGACCAACTATCGATGTTGATTCGTTCGTTTACACGCAACGATGTTGTTTCAAAATCGTACCAGACGTCACTTTTGAACGATGTCGGGAACGATGTGAGCCGTGTAACGGTACCTTTAGAGGCGTGAATACATTTGAATTCTCGATGTCCGGGACCAGGGAGGAGCAGTATGCACCATCCCGCGGCCCAGCATGCAGCAGAGTGATGATGTCATCGTTCTGATACCTCATCACACTGCCTGCGACATCGAGTGACGGTATGGTGCGAGGGTGCGGCGTGAATGATGAGTGGCTCCACATTGGAGCTGATGATTATATGTACCAATATTTGCTGGGGAGGAGTGGGAAGTGGTGTGGGGCAGGGACGGTGATACTACAAGGGCACAATATTTGGCAAGGGGGCACAGTATTGGGGAAGCAGTGTATGTGTGTGTCGATGTCTGCTCCAAGAGCATGCTCCACCAAAGCAAGACTATTAGGAGGTGACATTGGATAATACCATTCACCACTATGGTTTGTTTCTGTCAATGGCCTATAGAGTTTCATATGATTCTTCAGTGGAGTAAGACTACTGACACATGTCTCACAGGTAGAGGAGCAAATCTTCTGAAATAGTAACTCACCAGCTTTCATTTTGCCACGAAAATCGAGTGAGATTGAAATAGTTAACTGTGAATGGAGAGTACTCCAAAGCCTACCATTGCCCTGGAAAGACATGTCTGATCTTAGTGATCTCCTGGGACTGTTTTGAACCCATTTCTAGCTCTTTTGTGTAAATATTACCTTAGCAATATCAAGAAGACCTGAACCTCACACACTAATCTTCACTCCTGACCTGTCACACACTGCCTGCATAATTTGTTCAATATTTTATGACCTTATTTTTGTTAAGACCTTAACTCCAGGGCTCAATCTGGTGACCTCTGGTTGTGTGGTCAGTTTCCCTTTCAGTTGGACAACCTGCTGTTGGCTCGATTGTCTATCCTTTACCTTTCTGTTTTATTTTCACTTCCTCATTTTGTTTGCCCTATCACAACTTGGGAGGGACTATTTATACTCTCCATGCACATGCCTTCATTGCTGGCTATATTTCAAGGTGGATGGATGTTTAGAGTCCAAGCTCCTCAATTCAACATAATCTTGCCGAGTTATCACTTTTGCTTTTCCCTGAGGTTTGTTTGTGTTTCCCTTTTCTGCATGCTCCCTTTCCATTTTATTTTGGATTTGGAGGAATTCCACATTATCCTTAAAGTGTAAATGTCATTTAGCAGAGAAGGGTTAACAGATATGTGAGTGAGCTCTGTGGAGACAGGTAAGGAGTGTATACTGATCCTGACATTCTAACATTTCTCAGCAACTGCGCTGTAGCCCATGGTAATCTGATACATTGTTTTCCCATGAGCTGCAGTCAGGAGTGTAGGCCACACCCATTTTCCCTTATATGGTTATGTGGCTGAATTCACTGTGAAGATGGATGTAAGTGATAATAAACATATGTCTGCTTCACACACAGTCTAGTGGGGACACCTTGTGGAAAGTTTATGAATGGTAACCAACCAGTATTTTCTTAAGATGTATATTAGAAAGTTTATTAAAATCACTTGCTCTACATTATTATTATTATTAAATAAAAATTTAAATGGTGGTTATGCTTTAAGTCTTTTTGGGTTTCTTTCAGTTTCTTCCATCTTCCAAACACAACTGTGTAACATATCGGTAGTCCTGCTCCTCCCCCCGCATGCATCTCTTTTATGTTTAATGGTGTTTTTGTTATATATTGGTTTATAATTTGCATGCAGTCAGGGACAGACAAAATTGAGTGGGGGCACCATTGCCTTACTGTAGGGAGCCAACCTCCACGGTCAGGTAGGGACAAAATAGGGTCAGGTTTAGGGTATTTCTACTCCGTATAGGGATCTGTGGATAACATCTCCCTGGTTTGTTCATTCCTGTGTGAGTGGAAGGGCTCAGTCGTAACATCTATCTTTGTGGATGAGCTGTGAGTTGTGACATCCTCTTATTGTTACAATAATATTCTACATGACTTCTATTGGCATTGAATCAATTTGTACACCTCTTTTCAGCAGCATGGCCCCTTTTGGAGCCTATTAGGGTCTATTTTAAGTAATTGATCGGTCCATTGATAATTATAATAGAATCATAGAAAGGTAGAGTTGGAAGGGACCTCTTGGGTCATCATGTAGCACCTCTTGGTCATCGGACAAGGACCTCTTGGGTCATCATGTGAAGGGACCTCTTGGGTCATCACTGCACTAGCACCTCTAGGCTAGAAGGGGGAGCTCAAGCAGCTCCCTGATATATTCTGGTCTGAGAGGAAGAGTTAGTTGAGAGTTGACAGTTCAGTTTAGTGCAGGGAGCACTAGGAGGAGGGACCTGTAAATGAAGGCAGTGCTGAGCTCCTGACAGAGACCACTGCTACTTTCAGGCCTGAAGCCAGGGCTGAGGAGAGGAATACAAGAAACAGAGGAACATATCTGGGAGACTGAGTTACCTCATAACTCTGCCCCAGAGGAGCGCAGAGACCAGGATACCGGATCCAATCTGTGACTGAAACACGCAGCACAGAAAACACCGGGATAGTGGAGGTTACATACCTACACTGTACCTCAGCGAAGCAACACGGCAGGGTCAGAAGCAACGGAAGACTCAAGTTGCATAGCAAAGGGGGTACCTGTGAGGAGAACAGGGCCGGGAGCTCAGCTAAAGCAGCAGCAGGGCCACACACACAGGCGCAGGAGTAGGAAGCTGAGGACCCGGACAGGGTGGGAGCAACCCGGCCCCGGTACAGACTCTGTGGACAGTACTCTACTGAATACCATCACCATAAAGCTTGGAAAACTTCAAAACCGTGAGTGTGTGTGAGCCTTGTGCTCAAACCCTGCGTACCCTCACAAACTACCATCATCTCTACTACTACCCCTATCCTACAACATCCATAGCACTATCTATAGACTATTACTATCCTGCGCCTGGGAACCAGCTCTACCCGTGAGAGCCATTACATCCCCAGCTGCCCAACATCATCCCCGGAGGTTCTGCAGCAGCGGTGGTCCCCTCACTGACCACAACCTGTGGGTGGCGTCACGACAAACTCCCCTGTAAATATCCCCCCATTACTTGCGGAACCCGGGACATGGTCCGGACCAAGACCGCCGTGATATCCCCAGCAGTACCCCTTCCCAGTGCGCTCCACAATACCTCTAAAAATGAGGTACTCGTGCTCCCCCTTCTGGTCAGGGATCAGGCTGCGTGGGGATGTGGTAACTAGGGCTACCTAGTGTAGGCAGCTATAGTTACCTCTAGACATGGCACCACCACTGGTTACAGAGGCGATACCACTGTGGTGGCCGGGTCGCAGGGGCGCCACACCCATAATTTGGGCTGTAAATGAGTCCCTCTGGCACAGGTG